>JARYZH020000802.1:0-66397 GCA_030021035.2 Notholithocarpus densiflorus
ACTAAAAATTTAGTCTATAAGAAACACATACTGTCTGCATGTTTAACGATAAGGTGACATCCCAAGCAGTGGCTCCAGGCAAGCTTTTTGGTGGTGCAGAAATTTATAAACAGACTCAATTGTCATACGAACAAGTCCTATTCCCTGCACACACAAAGAAATACACGGGATAGCTAGCATTTTATTCAGATAGCTCAGCAATATGACTGTTGTATAATACTTAATGTTAAATGTTCAAAAAAACGTAAGCAACCTTTCAATTGGATATGAGATAGAGGGTGAGGTCATGAAAGGTTGAAAGCTGGGGAAGGGGAAGTAACTAAGGCTCCGTTTGTTTTGGCTTCAAACTGATTCCGGAAATGATTTTCCGGAAAAGTGGGTGTTTGGTTGTTACTTCAAATTGGGTCAAACTGAAAAGCATTTCCGGGTTGACCGTAAAATATAGCCAAAACGGTGGAAAATGATTTCCGTTTTCATTTTCACTTCAGATGATTTCCGGCCTTGGAAAATAGAAGAGAGAGAGAGAGAAAGAGCAAGAAGATCGCCTTGTCAGAGCAAGAATACAACCAAATCGCATCGAAGCAAGACGATCGCACCGTTCCGATCATTCAAACCCACCCTCGTCGAACCTAGTCACCGATCATCGAGATCGTCTTGCCATTTTCGGACCACGCGCAAAGAGAGAGACAAGGAGAGAAAGAAGAGAGAGTAGAGAGATTGTCGCACCACCGGCGAGATCGTCTCACCATCGTTCTCGAACCCACTCGCACCAGATCGCCGATGAACCCACTCGCACTACGCCGATCGCACCAGATCGCACCGCGCCGACGAACCCACCACTCCGACGAACCCATTCATCAAACCCACCACTCCGACGAATGGGTTTTCTTTCACTCAGATCGCGCCATTGATGATTTTTTTTTGGTTGGGTTTTGTTTGGAAGCTGAGAAAATGTGAGCATCAAGTAGAAAATGTGTTTTCTCTATTATTTTCAAGAATACAACCAAACACCAAAAAATATTTTCCAAAACATTTTTTGGAATGCAACCAAACACTTGAAAATATTTTCCTTTTCCGAAAATATTTTCCTTTCTGGAAAATATTTTACATCCAACCAAACACAGCTTAAATTTGAAATGGTGAAACAAAAGTTGGGGAGACAGAAATTTGTAACCGTGAAACAAAAGGTGGGGAGACCGAAAGTTGTAACAGTGAAAACAAAGGGTTTCAGTTGAAAAGTCTTTGGGTTTGGGTTTCATGGTAGAATTAAATTTATAAAAAGTGGGATTTATGGTGGAGATAGGGCTGAGAATTATTTTTTATTTATTAGTGTTTTAAAATTGAGAAAAATAATTTTAAAATTGTAGGACAAATTCAGAAAAGATGACGAAAATGACATAGCTGCTGATGTGGTTCAACGTGAGCGCAGCAACTTTAAATGCTACGCTTCAGCTTTTAGTATTATATATAGATATAGATTTGTATTTTATCACTAAGAATATCATATTTTGTTGAACAAATTACACAAATTACTTACTAGTATAACAAAATATTAATTATAAATTATAAATAAAATTAATAGTTAATGGATTTAGTTAATATTACATCGAACTTTTTATAAATAAAAAATCGTTAAAGATTTTTAAGTCTAAACTTTCCCTAACATTGTATGAACGCATAATATGCTTCTTCTTTTTTTGAGGAAGAACGCATAATATGCTTAGAAATAGTAAAATGATAATATAATCTAATATACTATTTTCTTAAGTTGAGAGAAACTGTGAAAAAAGTTTGGGAGCATATCACGTCGATAGCAAGTAGCAACTTTGATGACTTACTCAATGCACCTCTCTCTCTCTCTCTAGCTTTATATTGATGAGTTAAGGTCTACTGCATATTTTCACTAATTTCATATGGTTGAAATTGAAAGGAAAGAAACAATGCTGAATAGGTATTGTCATAAACTATTTGGTGATTACGAACTATATATAAAATCGTTTAGAGTACAATGTTTTATTGACAAACATTCATTTTCCTAAAATTTTGAATTAGGTCTCGTGATAATCTGTGGCTCAGTGTGATTGTCAGTTTCTTGGATTTGTTGTTTAATGCATAGTTCTCAAGCTATTATAAGTAATACAGTCAATGTTTTAGGAAAATGGGGATTTGCAGAATGAAGATATGTCGTCCAGGGAACAGAAGAATGATGTCATTCGTCCATATCATATGAATGCATGGACGACCAACCAACACTTAGCAAATTTCAGAGGATTCTCTACAAACACAAAATAATCGGACCACGTTCTACTATTTTGAGACGTAAGGTGAATTCCCCGAAATTAGCTCCATTCTCCCCACTAAGTCCACATATCTCCCATGATGACAGTGGAACCAAACAAATAGACCTACTAAAAACTCTCTATAAAAGGGACCTAAGCCCATCAGCCTAAGGTAAGTTTTTTACTACTCATCCACCCACTATACTTGAAGTTCCTAGAGAGAAAACTAACTTAAAAGTCAAAGGGTCCTTAGCCGGTTCACCTCAGTTACCTTCGATAACCTCTTTCTTTCCTTTCAGGTCATCCAACCGCCGTTGAAGTCCGGAGTATTCAGCCTAGTGATTTCCAAACATCATCAAAGCTTGTAGTAATGAACCCAAAAAATAGATGATTAGATGTACAAAATATCAATCATAATTTTCATTAGAATAAATTTTTATAAAATGCTCTAATGTAGAAAAATATCAATTTTTCAAAAGCTTAAGTGATAACGTTAGGAAAAATTAATAAACTCCAAAATTTTTCATTTTATATTATATATATAGGAGTTACGTGACTTTTATGAAATCTTGTCTTTAGATGATTCCATTGTTAATAATATAACTTAATACTTGATCCTTTTTTTTTTTTTTTTTTTAGAAACAAACACACACATACAAAAGAGAGGGAAATGAATTCTAACACAAAGGCTTAATACTTGATCTAAATTTATTTAAAATTTAAGTTTTAAAATATGCTTAAGCTTTTTTTTTTCCTATTTTAATTTAAGCATAATTTATTAGCCAATATAGACAAGTTCTTTTTCTTTTCTTTTCTTTTCTTTTTTTTTAAAAAAGTTGAGTTCGAAAATGAATCTAAATGTGGTTTTGAAAATTAGAACAGATCACAAAACTAAAAAAAGATTTTGTTTTTAGTTTTTACCGATTGAATCGATCGGTTGGATCCAATTTTTAGAACATATTCTTTTTTAAAAAAAATAAAAATAAAAAGCCCATAAATCACCTTCCAAAAAAAAGCCCATAAACCCCGACAAAATTTACTTAATAGTACTCCTTCCGTCCTAATTTGTTTGTCCTGTTTGAAAAGTCAAACTTTTTAAGGGAACATCATTTATTGTATTGTCTACCTTATAAAAATTTATAAGTTTACAAAACTACCCTTAAATAAATTTATCAGCTTTTTTAAAAAGAGTTATTATTAATGAGGCAACTAAAAATGTTCCCCAATTAAATTGATTTTTTAAAATATTAGTTAGTTTTCTTTTCAAATAGTTTTGAAAATAAAGTAGGGGTATAATAGGAACATTAGTAAACTAATAATTTTTATTTTTAGAAACAGGACAATATTTTGGGATATTCCAAAATGGAATAGAGGATAAACAAACTGGGACGAAAGTTGAAAAGTCAAACTTTTTAAGGGAACATCATTTATTGTCTTGTCTGCCTTATAAAAATGTATAAGTTTACAAAATTACCCTTAAATAAATTTATCAACTTTTTAAAAAATAATTATTCTTAATGAGGCAACTAAAAAGATGCCCAATTAAATTGATTTTATTAAGTATTAGTTAGTTTTTTTTTCAAATAGTTTTGAAAATAAAGGAGGGATATAATAGGAACATTAGTAAATTAATAATTTTTATTTTTAAAAACAGGACAATATTTTGGGACATCCCAAAATGGAATAGAGGACAAACAAACTGGGACAGAAGTAGTACCATTTTAGAAAAAATTTTGGTGAATAACATGCAACTGAAGTTAATTAGTTAAGTAGACTATCTTTAAAACTTGAGTTTGGGCTGGAACTTAAGTTTGACAAACTCGAATTTCAAAAACAATCTACTTAACTAATTACCTTCGTCTGAATGCTACCTTTCTAAATTTTTTTTGAAGACATGGTATTTGGCAAATTTTGCCCATAAACCCCTATCTCTAACAAAACTTTTCCCACACATTCCCCAATCGTACCTCACTCTTTTTCATCTCCTTGAAGAGAAGCAAGGAGCTCTCCTGAACTGGCTGTGAAGTTCTCCGGGTCCCATTCTTCTTCTTCCATCACACACAAAAGTCTTCTTCTAATCAATGAATGATACATAAAAATTCTAATCTATATAATACTAAAAGCTAAAGCATAGCATTTAATGTTGCTACGCTCACGTTGAGCCACATCAGCAACCATGTCATTTCCATCATCTTTTCTGAATTTGTCCTACAATTTTAAAAGAGTAATTCCACCATAAAGCCCAAACCTAAAGCCTTTTCAACTGAAATCCTTTGTAAAACCCTTTGTTTTCACGCTTTAAACTTTTTTGTTTTTCTTTTCCTTTTGTTACACGGTTTCAATCTCCTATCTCCCTACATTTTAGTTCTTTCCCCTTCCCCTTCAACAGTTACACATTCTCCCACGTTTTAGCTCTTTCCCCTTCCCCACCTTTTGTTCTACTGTTTCACATTAAATTCACGCCAGCCTCACTCTCTTCTAATGACAGCCTCTCTGTCTTCCTTCCTTCCTGTCTTCCTCTCTTCACAATATATAAATACTGACAGAAGCTGCTAAGGTATCTCTAAATCTCAATTCCTTTTGTGCTCTATTCTTTTGCTTGATGTTTTTTTTTTCCTTCTTAGTTCTTACTGCCTCTTTCGTGCTTTAGGGTATTGAATTTTTTATTGCTGGGTTTTTTAATTGAAGCTCTACCTCTTGGGTCTGTTTGTTTTGAGTTTTTAGATTGCTGGATTTTAAATTCTGTGTGATTCCAATGACTTAGTGTGACTCTGAGTTCTTAGTGTAGTGTTGTGGTGTTTGCTTCCGCTGTTTGTTTAGTGGGACTCTAAATTCCTGGTGTTTGAATTTTCTATAGTAATTTTCCTGCATAATTGTGTTTGTTATGGTCTTTGGTTTAGACATGGTTTATTTTGGCAGTAGTGATGAAACTGTTCTGCTGTTCCGCTTTAGGACTACCGTACGTTCAATCATCAATGTGCTAATGTGATTAACATTGGTGACACTAAAATGAGTAATGTTTTTCTCTCAATGATTTGTTCTTATTTTGCTATTGTCACTTTTTTTTTTTCTTCTTTTGTTCATTTTTCATTTGCTCAATTCAAGATGTGATCTAGATTTGGCATGTTGGTACTGTTGTGGGTGTGGATATCAAAACAGGTGGTGAATACAATCTTAATGGACCTGCTGCCTAGGAAGTTGTTAACAAATTGCTTTTCAACATTGGTGACATTATAATGAGTAATGTTTTGCTCTCAACGTGTTTTGAAGGTGAACATTAACAAAGTAATGATTTGTTCTTATTCTGCTATTGTCACTTTCTTTTTTCCTTTTGTTAATTTTTCGTTTGCTCATTCAAGATGTGATCTAGATTTGGCATATTGGTACTGTTGTGGGTGTGGATACCGAAACAGGTGCTGAATACAATCTTACTAGACCTACTGCCTTGCTTTTAGTTGAGGTAGAGGGTAGACCTAAACTTCTTTGCTAACCATTTATCATTGGAATTGGACTTTTATTAATTGGACTTTTGGATTCATAATATGTGAATCAGTTAATGTATTTGGTTTGAGAAATTATATAATATTTTGAGATGCAATTCACTATCACCAGAACTGTCAGCATATATGCACATCCTAGCTACTCTTACAGCACAAGATTCCTGGTGTTTGAATTTTTTGCAGTAATTTTTTTGCATAATTGTGTTTATCATGGTCTTTGGTTTAGACATGGTTTGATATTCATGGATTCAATTTTAAGAATTTGTGAATTTATGAAACTCAAGTCACTGCGCAAGCATTTTTATGTTGTTAGCGTTAGAACATCCCTCACATGCTACTTCAACATTTGTCTTCTCAACCTATACATTGGTGCTTTAGAAATCAGTCAGGCTATGTATGTGGTTAGTGATGGATTAATTATATTGAACTTTATGCCAATGTGAACTGAGAATTCTTTAGTGCTGGAAAAGTACTTTTCTCTTTGTTTTGTTTTTTTGTTTTAATTTCTTTTATCATTCTTCTTTATGACTAAATCCTGTTATAAAAATTCTTTTTCTCATGGGGCCTTTAACTTTTATCCTCTAAAAGCCGGTTCATATGGAGTTCTTTTATCTCCAAAGAATATGGTGAAAAGGCAAGCACTAAAAGAACAATTACTCCACTCCTCCAATTGATTTCTTTTTCATTTTCCTTTTAATTTAATTGTTCTGAGAGGTTTCAAATCTAATGTCTAAGCTGTGGACTACAGAGAAATCATTCCTTCCAAAACGAGATATGGAGTGGTTCTTCTTTTGTCTTCAGTAATTGATCTAGATATTAATTAATTTTCAGCTATTTCAAAATTATTAATAATTTATTTATATATACAACTTATGCAAGGTTTATGTTTGGACGGCTCTCTTTTTGTTTCTTCTTGCAATATTCAATGTTTGCATTGTCATCAATAGATATCTAATTTAAGTTAGTGATATATAGTTATATACAATTATTAGTGATATAATATTAGACTTTTTTATCAAATTAAATTAATACTAATTAATTGTTAAGGATAAGAATTGTTATTCAACTGAAAAACAAACTCATGCTGGTTGTGATATGGTGATATTAACTTCTCACCTTCTCTACACTGCTGTAAAGAACAAAAAAACAAGGTTGTGGGTGTATGGCATAGGTTTGTTAAGATAAAGTCACAGCTATTTATTAAATAGGTTACATGTTCAATCTAAAATTTACTACTCTATTATGCAAAAGATATAGAACTATTCGGTTGCTCCACAACTATTATTTTACCATTAATGAAAGTAACTGACACATGTTAATTTATTTGCTACCCTCATCATTTGCTGATCATTTAGATACATGGTATATGTGATTGCTAATGAAAACTCTATAAAATTGTTTAAGACATCGCTAGGTTGGCGGATGAAAATTATGCATCACAAATCAATTCAAATCAAGACATCTCAATGATGATACACTTTGTGGAGGAGAAAATTAAACGTAAGTTACAATTGAAATATATATTCAATACTATAAGATTTAAGCTTTATAGTGGAGGGTATATGAAAGGCTTCTATTCACATACCAAAAAAAACTAAAAATAATTGCTAATAACTTAAACAATCACTCATCCATAAAACAAGCAAAACACTGTAAATTACAATCCTAAACAACTTCAAAAATACAAACAAAAAATATCATTAAAATACTCTCTATACAATCACGAAAATGAGCGTACAACATGAATTACCTACAGAATTATTGCTTGAAATATTTACCAATGTTGGAAGACAATTGCCAAAATTTTTAGGCAACATCAAAATGAGGTACACAATTTTGAATTCGCAACTGATGTCTATTACTTTCACATGAACTACTTTTTCTCTACTAATCACAATCTATCACGTTCAAAATTGTGCCACAAAATATTGTAGTCCTATATTTGCTCTTTTTATTAACTTTATCCAATGAATTTGTGCACTGTTCTAGAGTCATTGTTATATTTTTGAAAAAAAAAAAATGACTTCATGGATCCAATATTGCAATTAATTCTAAACCAACTAGATGGAAAACAATTGCTGTAAAACTATCGACAAATCCTTCGACATACAACTTTTGGAACAAACACATTTTGCATCCCAAAAAAACCAAGCATGCAAGAAAAATGGAGTGGGTCATTGGGATCATGAATGCCCTTACTCTTATGGAAACGAAGAACTACATGTTACATGCAAAATGTGCTCAATTGACTCGGAAATGTACAAATTAGCCAACCGCGTATGGTAAAAATTTTGTTTCCAAGATAAAAATCTACAATAAAATTTCCTCATTCTATTCCAAATACAAATCTCTAATAATACAAAATTCATTCCATCACCAAAACCTCCAATCACCATGAATCTTGCAATATATTGGTCAAACATATATAATGCAGCTTGAGTAGTAATACATAGAAAAATATTAATAATTAATAATATATAATAATAACACTATCATAAACAAATCTATCACGCGCAACGCGCGGGTCTGCGACTAGTTTCAATTCTAATAGCCCAGTGAAAGGCCTGCTTGTTTTAAAGTTTAAATCTTTCTCTATCCTTTCCTCGTATAATGTTTGAATTTGAGAGCCAATCTGAGGAATAGAAAACCTTTTAGTTTCATGTTTCTGTTAAGTTTAGACATTCTTGCTTTAGTCTCTGTCTTCAGCTTTTCATTATTGTTAGAAGCCAAGTTATTTGTACACTCAGAACTAGGAGAGTGGGTATGAAATTTGAAGTCTAGGCCTTTAATTCTTGCTTTGGTTATAGTGTTTATAGGAGCATTTTTAATGGGTTTATGGTGGAATCAGAATCTGGTTTTGTTATAAGGTGGGTGGTGAGAATTTTTGGCAGGATAATGTTGATGTTATAGAAGTTTGTAGCTTTATTTTTTAGGGGTTATTTAATTTTGTTCCAGGTTTAAGAATGATATTGTAGCATAGAGAAACCTACATTTTCTGGCATTGATATTGCCAAAAAGATGAAGCTGAGCTTCTTACGTGGATGTTTTCCTTCTAATTTACCAGTCTTTATTAAACCCTCTATAAGTACCAATCTTCTTCTACCCGTTTGCTTTTCTTCAATGTCATCCCCACCCACTTCTTTGAAGCCTCAAATTCCTCTCTTTCTAAGACCACCACTGCACTCAGCTTCTGTTTCTAACCTCCGAAAATGGCATGATTGGGCCAAAAATCTTGCTTCTTCAGTTGGGACAACCTTTCTAGACTCCAATGATGGTCCAGTCTCGGGCCTGTTGTGCAGGGAGCTTAAGTGGCTCATGGAAGATGCAATTGAGGATCACACAGTGTTTTCCCAAATGGGTATTGAAAACAATCAAACAAATGTAAGATTAAGGACGGGCATAGAAGAGCTTTACAATCTGTGTGTTAGGAATCCGGTGGTTCCTAATGGGATTGGATGGGAATTATAGGGGGATTGATGGGAATTGTAGGGAAATTGACTTAATTCGAGGTAGTCACCCTCCATAGAGAAAGAGAGAGATTAAGAGAGAGAGAGAGAGAGAAGTACTAATGCAATAAGCAATTGGTTTATTCTTCAATTGATATCTCATGTTGGATTACAATCATGTATTTATAAGAGACTAGCTCTAATTTCATTGGCCCACATGGCCTCATCTTATTGGTTCTATTATTCCCCATGTGTATTAATAATTCCAACATGTGCTAAATGTGATTAACATGCTTGGAATTGTAACTAACTAACTAACTAAATCTCAATACAACAATTATTATCCATATGCTTATAGCATTCCTAACACTGTGGAAGCAGAGGATTGAAGAGAGGAGGCCTTTTCAGTGTCTAGTTGGGTGTGAGCATTGGAGGGACTTGGTGTTGAGTGTCCAAGATGGGGTTTTGATTCCGAGACCTGAGACCGAACTCATTGTTGAGTTGGTAGCTGATGTGGTTTCAAATAATGAAGGATTAAAAGAGGGATTGTGGGCAGATTTAGGAACTGGAAGTGGGGCACTTGCTATTGGAATTGGGAGGATTTTGGGGAGTCGTGGGAGGGCCATTGCAACCGATTTAAGCCCTGTTGCACTGTCTGTGGAAGCTTTTAATGTGCAGAAGTATGGTCTGCAGGTTAGTGAATTTATCATTGTAATATAATGGTTCCAATTCCAATAATTTCACATGAAAACTCACTAACAAGGATAGTGTTCATCCCACAATCCATCTATTGGACCATGTTACATGTTCAAATGAAATGCAGGAAGTTTTTAATTTGCTTCTAGTGAATCATTTATTCAACATAGAAAGTGAAAGATAGTCTCCAACTTTTAATTTTTATAGGTAAGATAGTCTCCAATTTTAGATCATCTATTTATTCAACATACGAGTGGATCTTTTTATAATAGAATGGCTAAATTTTACTTTAGCTAAAAACTTATCGCAACTCTCCTTTTTCCAGGTTTGGGATTGGCTGTGAACAAAATACATGTGGCCGACTTTGACTAGTCTGTTGAGTTTATATAGCTTACCCCATAATTTTGGGACTCAGGTCTGATTGTTGTTGTTATTCAACATACAAGTCCTCCATTTTTGCTTGTAACTTTACTGCTACTATAGCTAATGAAACTTACTGAAAGATTATGTTTAATAAGGTGGCCAAAGCCTTTACAGTAATCTTGATTCCCCTTCTAACCAAACCCTAACCACTTATATGTCTCCTATAATAAACCGTAGCCACAATTATCATGGCTGTAGACTGTAGTAATTGTGTCCTGTGTTCTTGTGGTATTATAGGGTTCAATATCAGGAATGCAGGAGAAATCTTTGTTGATTACTTAATAGGTTTTCTTTAAATTAAATTTACTAACATGCACAACTCTCCTAATGATTTATAATCTTCAGTTGCATTAACAAGTCATCATCTAAGGTTCCTAACACAAATGCACTTATAATGGCTAAACACAGTCATTGTCCTGGCAAGGAATTTCAAAAAAATCTTGTAGGTGCTCTGTAATAATTTTAACTACCAGACACCTTTTGGATAGTTTCTTTTATGACATCAATGTCCAATTATTTGGACTTTAAAATAAAAGGGGGAATAATTTTCCTTTAGTAGTTATCAAATTCGCTTTTCTTTTTCTTCCTTTTCTCCATTTCTTAGAAGGCATTCAGATGTTATAAATGAAAGTTTGAAGAATACTAAATTATTTTTCATTGTGGGGGACGGGGTAAAGCTGTGATGCTTAGTTTTTAAATCAACACTATAAATAGTAAACTGGATATGCAATGAATGCTGAGATCAAAATGTCCCCTAATGTAGCTCAAAGTTCCAAATAACACCCTGCAGCTCTAAGTGCTCTAAAATTAAGAGGTACGAGAAGAAGAAAAGTCTGAAAAGAGCTTTGGTCACATTTTTCTTCTTCTTTGGGATTGGTGGCACATTGATGCAATAATTTGCTCTTGGTTTGACAACAATTGGAATGATTGGGAGGCTTTTGGAAATTTAAGCAACATTAGGGGATTGATTGGTCAGTTTTAAACTTTAGTGGGACAATGCAACTCAGTTGATATGGTAAATATTTGTAATTAACCTTTTATTTTACTATGAGAAATTGAAGCATATTAATTTTTTAGGTTTCTTACTTTTCACTCTCATCTTTTTCCCCTCTTCCTTCCAGCAAAATAGAATATCTCTGATTTCTTTTCTTTTTTCTTTTGCACTTTATTACAAACCACTCAGGATGTAATTGAATTAAGGCAAGGATCATGGTTCAAACCCTTGAAGGACGTGGAGGGAAAACTTGCAGGTATTGTCAGTGATCCCTGGGCTACAAGCTGAGGTTGGTAGACATGAACCGAGACTTGCATTAGATGGTGGTCTAAATGGCATGGATGATCTTCTCCATCTTTGCAATGGGACTGCTTTGATGTTAAGACCTGGTGGATTTTTCATTTTTGAGGTATGGATCTTTTAATACCTAGAAGCCAGAGTTCAAAATTTTAAATGATCATAGTACCAATTTTATATTATTTTTCAACATTTTCTCAATGATAATGTTATAGAAATATTTGAAATTGCAATATCTGCAAGGTTTTTTTTATCGTCTATGTGTTAAAATAAAAGAAATTAAAATGGATTTTACTTTGAGATTAGATTTGTAAATTACAAAAGGTTGAGACTTGGTGCGATGACAAGTGCCTTCCACCAAAAGCAATAGGTTGTGGGTTCGAGTCTGGGAATCAGCCCCTCCTAACAAATTTGGGGGTAAAGCTACTTTCCATGACCTCTTTTAGACCCAACAAAAGCAGGAGTTATGTGCATTGGGTACGACCTTTTTTTAGATTTGTAAATTATAAATGTTAAATTCCAGTGCATGGATTAGCCTAAGAATGGATTTCAACAATCCCCAAGGAACCCGAATGCATCAATTCATATTATGAAAGTCCCAAGAATGGACTCCATCATCAACTGTTGTTGTAGAAATTGTACTTGTGAGAAAATGGGTGCTGCTACACACAGATTGTACATGCATTAATGTGGGTGAAGGAATGAGATGGGAGCCTGATGCACCTATTGTTGAATGCATACCAACAGATAAGTTCAACAAAGAAATGAAGCACTTGGGTGAGTTAGGAATGGTCAAATTTGATCCATAAGCACAAGAAGCTTTTTGAATGGGAAACCCCCTCCCAACCTTGGTTGTTGAGACTAAAACCCTATGATACATGTCAAGAATTAGCAGACCTGATTGTAGGCTGTCATGCTAGGTGGTCACCAAAGATGATAAGACAAAAAAGGACCTGGGTTAGGTACTAACTTGGTTCTCTGCAAATGATACTGTCAATGTATATATGACTTGTTGGTGAAAAGGACAAGAACTTGACGGGAGACTAGGAAAGAAACAGAACTTGAGATGTTGATATCGGGATAATGAGAAGTTTAATGGGTCTGGAATCAGGATTGTTGGATGTGCTATTAGGATTCTTATATAGCTAATGCTGCTCTAAAAATACTATTAACAATAGTGTTGTTTTAGTGACTTGGATGAGTTCTGCTGTTCTGGAACCTGACACCTTTGCCTTGAACCCACCCCCAAACTTAATTAGGTTGTGTCTTTATAGACCATATTGGAGTCCTTAATTGGGTCAAAATGGTTCAGAAACCATGTTTATCTGGGTAATTGCTACCTGTGCACATACCTCAATCCTTGTCCCTGTTGCATGGCTTCTATTGGTTTTTTTTTTTTTTTTTTTGAGGAAGTCTAAATGTTTTTATTTTCCTTGTTGCATTGCTTCTAGTGGTTTTATATGGGAGGAAGTCTCAGTGTCATTCTTTTTCTTTTCCCTTTTTGGGTGGTTTGTGTTTCTCCTTTTCTTTTTTTTCTTTTCTTTTTTTTCTTTTTTTTTTTTTTTCTTTTTTTTTTTTTTGTCTATTAATGTTACATTTTCAATATCTAGGGACACAAATTATTTAATTTTATGTTCTCCTGTGTTATGCCATATTGGTTTATGCTAAAGTATTTCATACTCCTTTACACTACCTGTGTTTTGAGCTCATTAAACATAGTTTATTTTTTGCCCCTACTTTGGATTTCTTTCTTTGTTAAGTAATGTCAATTTAGTGAAAACAGAAAGCGAATACAAAAAGTATACAATAAAAAATAAAAAATAAAACACCAATGAAAAATGGACACAAAGAGGAGAGAAAGATACAAGCAAAGAAATTAATGGCGAATCAGAAAAGAATCCAAAGATTCCATCAAAGAATACGCCTAGAAAGTATAGGATTTTGAACTCCATTCATAAAGGGTCTTCAAAAACATGAACTTAAAATTAGGCAAAGTTAACTCCTTTCACTTAAATTTAGGCTGACTCTTCTCTGTCCAAATGCGTAGCATAAGACAGGGCAAGAATTGAACCCCGCAAAGAACCGAAGGCTCCTTTCCTAGACTCCAACATAGGCACAACCACTGTTTTAAAAACCGGACTGGACTGACCAGTTCAACCGGAAACCAGGCACCAATCTGGCCTGGTAAAATCCCCAAAACTTGTATAAAACCGGTCAAAACCAGGTAAAACCGGGAACCGGGACCAAAACCGGTTCTTTGACCATACCTGTTTTTAAAACCATGGGCATAACATAACTTGGCATGACCCAAGCGATCTGAACTAGGAAAAATAAAAAAGCCCACAGGTCACAAGCAATAGGAAAAGGTAATAGGGGATGACTCACTGACTCACCATCAGATTTGCACAAACAACACCAGTCTGCCATGATAAAAGCCCTCTTTCAAAGACTTCACAAAAAAAAAAGCCCTCTTTCAAAGATTATCCATCAACTATATATTCCCAAGAGCCATCACCCAAACACAGAATGCAACACTAGGCAGGGTTAGCATTTTCCATATGCATTTCCAAGGAAATTGGATAGGATTTACAGGCCTTTCTTGAAGCACTCTATAACTACTTTTAACCTGGAATCCAGTCTTAGGTGATGGATGCAAAACCTATCTACCAGGACCTGTAGGGGTTACCTTCACTGCTTACAGATCATCCAAAAAATTGGGCCATAGAATCTAACTCCCAGTCTTGTGCCTCTAAGATGAAGATAGGTTTCCAAAGACCTGACCATTGACCCAATCAAAATAGTCTGAAACCAAAAACTCTTTGTCTCTGGCAAACCTGAACAGAGGGTATCTATCCTGGAAAGTCACATTGCTATACCAATGATATTTCCAAAACAAAACTTGGGAACCAACCCCCACCTCAAAACGAGTGTATGAAGCAAACTTCTCCCAACCCTTCCTGATATTGGGCCTACCCCGTAAGGACCTTTTACCATTCCAGAGTACTTCTGACATCAAGTAGTTCTGTACTTGCTCTATCAATAACCTTTTGCAGTTTTGCCACAGTGACTTCTGTTCCAATCCATACCTCCACAGCCATTTCCCAAGCAAAGCTAGGTTAAAAATCAGCAGCTTTTGAATGCCCGGTACCCCTTGGATTGGATTTCACATAGTTGACTAATTAACCAAATGGAATTTATGCTCCCCATGAAGCCCACCCCACAGGAAGTCTATATTTTTTCCAGCTTGTTGGCTACACTAACAGGAATGGGGAATAGGAACAAGGAATAGGTAGGGAGACTTGAAAGTGTACTCTTGATTAGAGTTAGGCTAATAGGCTTCCTCTAGATTATTTTCTCTCATTTTGTTTACATTTGGTTTCACTTTTTCCTACAATGGGTGGAATATGAATTGATAGTAGAATGTATTAACTTTATATGCTCTTATTAATCTCATATTATCATTTAGTACATATAAATACATATTGAATAGATAAAAGTTTTTTCTTATAGCCATTACTTATAAAAAAAAAAAATAATAATAAATGTCTTATAGCGTCATATGCGGAATAGACTTCTACCCGGTACAGTTTTGACAACATTGATTAACCAGGAATTCTTAAATTAAATTTTGTGTCTAAAAAAAGGGCAAACCATGGATGCTCGTAAGAAAGACTTTGCTTCTAAATTGAAAAAATGGTGTACCCAGTGCACAAGACTCATTTTGTGGTCTAGGAGAGGTAGTTGGTAGGTAACCTTATCCCCCATTTCAGAGAGGTTAATTCCTAGACTCAAACTCATGATATCTCGCTTGGGATAGATGGCACTTACGACTGCACCCAGGTTTGACATCCCTTGCTTCTAATCATGAAATGAGCTATAAATCACACCCTGTGTTTAATCAAAGAATCAACTGTTTTGCTATGATAATTCTTTCAAGTAGGACGAGTACATGAAAAGGCAAAAACTCTGTTACGAAGTTGATTTCCTTTTTTGGTTTTTGGGTCTTCTTCTCTTCCTTTGAGCCAGTAAGCTTGATGTGTGTTTTATCATAGATTTCCATATTCTTCACATATAATTCATACCGTTGCCTTTTACTATGAATTATGCAGGCATAGAAGTAATAAAGAATTTGAAGTAAAGACTGTCATGAGGAAATAATACAGTTCCTCCATTTCAACTACCCCTCCCCCCTAACCCCAAAACATTGCACAAGCGGAAATGTTTTCTCATTGTCAATATGAACTCTTAAATATTTTAGTTGGAGATGATTAAGAATCACTGTAATGAACATTTTACAATGTTACCTAATTGTTTGTGTGTGTATTGTCAACATATAGTTAATATAATTCATTCCTATAATATGGTTGTGATTTATTTCTGAGGAAAGATGCCATTTGATCCAAAGATCACTGGTATTGCATCCTTATATTTATTTCATTACATTCATATCTTATGCAAAGCCAGATGTGACAATCTCTTCTCCTGGATTCTTGACGTGTTTTACCCTACTCAATATCATGTATTTTCTAGGCTTTTGACCCCAACATAATTAAATCAGATGTGAACTCACTAATTTTTTACTTAATGCTCTTAGAAGTGCTTTGCTGTGGATTTGTGTTATAAAAATTCATGGTTATTCTTGATGTAATCTATTACTTGTATTTATTTTCATTATTTCCCATCTCTGTAGACAAATGGTGAGAAGCAGTGCAAGTGTCTTGCAAAGTACATTGAAAATGACATTAGAGGGAGCTTCCACAGTTTGGACATAGTATCCGATTTTGCTGGCATTCAAAGATTTCTAACTGGATTCCGTCAATGACCAATTTGATTTGTGCATGATCTTGTATATCAGCCATCAACTAGGAAACAAGGAGAGGAGGAAAGATATTCTGGAAGCTCTACCATTGATTTTCGGCTATGGTGTTTAAGGAAAACATAAATGTTGTATCCTTGGGCATTGACTTGGGTGGTATAGAGGTAGATAAATATGCTTTGTTTATTAGCAATGTGATATCATTTTTTAGTTTCTTGATCTTCTTGAGGCATTTTTATGTGAAGTATGTTGATGAACTGCATTCTAGGAGAAATAAGATTCAGTTAAGCTTGTTGGACTTGTATTTGTGCTACTTTTCTATTGTCCAAGTAAAATCATCCATGTAGGAATGCTAAAGGATTAGATTGGGTTGTACCAACCAAATATATAGTATGCTCTACCATTTCTCTAAATGATCATCCTTGTTATAAGGCCTTGGCTGGAAACAAAAAGAGAACGCCACTTACAAAGCTGGCCGCCATTGCAATATTTGTCCACCATTACTGGTCATCCAGATTATTCAGAATTTTAGTGAATTGTAAAAGATTCCAAGCATATTCAATATTTTGATGTTTGTGTACAAAGTTTTTGACAATGGAAAATTTGGTTTTGGCCCTTGTGCATGTTTGAGATGTTGGTTGTTGATGCTAAAGTGAATGATTGAAGAGGAATGATAAAAATTCCATACTCTTATTTGCAAAGAAGGCCTTGGATAAAATATTGCAGACAAGTATTCATCTTACTGATTGACCTTAAATGATTCGTCCTTCTTTGACACTTTTCTCCCCTCCTTTATATCATTTCAGAATGAGATTGATCCTTAATTAATGTAATTCAAGCACTTCAATAATCCATAGCTCCTTATGAACTTGATGTTGTGATTATGTCTTTGTAGACTCTCATAAACCAATAGCTTTTCAATCAAATAACATATATGCATAACTTGAATTTGTTGACATGAATTAGCCACTTTGGAAGCTATCCTTTTGACTTCTACATTTCCTGTCTCACTATCTCAAGAAAATCGAAATCAAGAAACTTCTCCAATCCAAACATTTCTGTTTTGGATGAATGCGTTAGATATACAGAAGCACAATCACAAAACATGCAGCATTCAAATGCAAATACAATCTTAACCACATCAACTAAACAGCTCATAAAAGCATATTCACTAAAAAGGACATGGTTTAGGATAGAATTACTGATATTAATACGTTCCTCAGTTATTACTTGGTTTCATGAACTCTCAGCATTCCTTTTTAGCCAATTATGACAAATTGTGGCTTCCCATGCGGTCTGCAGATAATGCAGTTTTCTTAAGTCTTTTTTAATGCGGTTTTCTTTATTTCCACTTTTCATTATCTTAGTGACAATTGATAAGGACCACAGCATGAAAAGCAAATAATTGTATTGAATAGTAGTCATAACTAAAAAAAAAAAAAAAATGTAATGGAACTCAGGTAGTAAAGAAATGATGAATATCTATAAACCTAAATAGCATTCAAAATACTTGCATTTATAAAAAATTATAGAGGAACCTCTTAAATTCCTTCCTCAACCTATGAGTTCCCTAAGCTGAAATCAAATCAGAGCTCATATTTCTCAGTCCAAGCTCGAGCAGTAGTCTCATGCCCAGCTTTGTCGGTCATACCTTATGAGCAATCTCGAGGACAGCACCTGCAATCAATTATTGTGATAATCAAACAATTTTTATTTTCGATTTTATTACACCCAAAATAATGGAAATTGGATTTAAATTTGACTGTGATGACTCTGGCTTTTTTTTTTTTTTTTGATAATTCAGTTTCACATGAGAGCATTTGAGGTAGATATTTCTATTGGAAATAGCCGAAAGTATCAAGCTCATTATTAAACTTGGGAAAAGATGGTTGTTGATGAATTTAGATATGGCGGCAAAGTTTAACTATGAGGGTTTAACTTACCTATAGTAACAGGCGAAAACCAGATTTTGTACATTTTGGTACGATATCGATTTAGTCCTTCACATTTTGGTAGTAGTTGATTTGAGTCGCTTGTTATTTTATTTGCCGATCGATTTAATCACTACTGGATTAAGCTCATTGGAAAATCTTATGAATAGTTTACGCTGTTGGCCATGTAGTATAGGTAACGTAATAATATAAAATCGAAATAATTAAATATTAAAAATTACTTTAATAAAAAGAAATCGTGTCAATTGTGAAAAATTCTAAAAGATTAATTAAAAGAAAAAATAAAAATGAATTTTTTTTTTAAATCTCAATTTCTTTTAATTTTCTTTTTGAATTCTTGCACTTTCTTAGTTTCTGTTTCTAAGCACTTTACCCAGAACACAGCAATCTAACCCAAAGCAATCAATAATTTATCAAATATCAAGACTCAATTTTCTTTCAATTCTTTTCTTTTAATCTATTTTTGACACACTAATAGTCATACAACTATCAAAAACCATAATTTGACCACCAACAACCACCCATCAATATCAAAACTACCAACGGCTAAACCTCACATAAACTCTAATTTTCTAATCCACAAACACTGACAAACTCCTCCTCTGCTTCTCCCTCAACTTTCTGTCACTTTCCCAATAAAACAATTCACAAAGAAAGTGAAAATGCATTGAGATTCTTCCAAGATCCAGGAGGCCAGTGTGAACCAAATACATGCAAGAGTTTTGGGAGGTGGTGTACGGAGCATAGGATCGATTCAATGGGTCCAGTGCATTGAAGTGCTTGGTATTAAGGATTTTTGGCTAAACACTCGGTATTGAGATTCGATTTCCTTATTGTGGTGTTGCTGGGTGTTGGAGTGGTGCTGGGCATTGTGTTTGGGAAATAAGAAAATGCAAGATTTCTAAGAAAATAAAAAGAAAGTGAGATATTCGTTAATTCATTATATATATATATATATATTTAATTAATCTTTTCTGAAATTTGTGTCTGACGTAAGTTTCTTTTATTGATCATTCTTATGTAAATTTTTTTAATGTTTAATTAATTGATTTTATATTGTTATATTATACATGTGTCTGCATTGCGGAAAATTGTTTTAGTATGGCGTTTTGTTAATGCAAGTTAGCAGTAAAGATTTAAATTAGCTATACGTTAAAGAAAATAACGGCCCCAAATTGATTCTTCCTGCAAAAATGTGGGGGCCAAAATTAACCGAGGCAGTAAAATGTAGGAATAGAAATGGAGTTTTTGCCAACTTTTAAAAATGGTCTCATTTCTTTAATGAGAGATTGTCGCATTCTTTGTAGCTAAATAAAATGTGGAGATTAAGCTCATTCACTCCCTAACATTGTATATTTAAAGCAATATGGCATTAATACAGTTAAAAAAAGTAATGAGGTATGACTCTAACTTTGAATGGCTGAAATTCTCTTTATTCAATCAGATTCCATGCTATTTAAAGAGGATATTAGAGCTAGGCAGCAGTAAGCCAAGTCAAAGCACCACCAGAGGAAGAGCAAGCAATTGGGCTGTTTTGTTGTGTTGTTTAAACAGTTTTGTTGTTTAAAAATGACACAATGTCATTCATGACGTTTTTAGCGTCATTGTATTTGTACTTGAGCAACAGCGTTCTTGATCTGGCATTCTGCGGCTTAATTTGTGTTTGCTTATGTAGGCGTTTTTACATAAATCAAACAGGTACTATTTATATTTATTCTATTTTCCTTATATATATATATATATTATTTATAATATTTTTGGTTTTGTCAATTTAAGGTGTGTTAAATGACTTTTTTAATTTCATATTCTGCTTTCAATCAACAATCCATATCTTTCTCTTGCTTAGATTTTGCTATTGATATTGATAATCTTATTCTTTCGCTGGATTCAATTTAAATTTGATTGAAGGCTGAACATGAATACCATATTTAACCCACTTGCATTACATTGCATATTATCACCACATTCGCGTCTCTAGGGCAAGATTGTAATTTTGACCTTTGATCTAAATACTTCTTATAAAAAAATGTGAGGTAATAGCAGTGAAATAATGATTCGCTGACGTGTCGGATGCACAAGATTAAAAGATATCAAAGAAATAAGGTTTAACAATAAATGACACCTTCCTCAAAAAAAAAAAAACAATAAATGACACTTGCATGAGCAGCCTCGACCATAAGTGATTATGATCTCATAATTCCTAATTGGTCTATCTTTAGTCTAATTTAAATTAATGTGTCATATTCCTATTAGCTATTCGATACCTCTGGTCAGTCGACCACGAGAAGCTTGACCGCGCACGACCCTCCCTAGAGGGGTGGTTTTGCGGAGCTCAGGTGCGTGCTCTCCTATGACTAATGAGTCGTTTTAAATTGTCACTTAAGTTTGTGAAGTCGCCACCAATCATTAGGTTTGCTAAGGTGTGATTGGTCATCTGACTCTATTTGATTTTATTACCAATCCTAGGTTATGAAAAGAGTTAGTTTTCCTAATCTAGCCCGGATGATAAAAAATCTTGATTCTTGGTTGATCTACACGGTAACATGTGGGAAAGGATGGAGTCATTTTTAAATTGTCACAAGTTTGTGAAGTCGCCACCAAATCATTAGGTTTTGCTAGGTGTGATTGGTCATCTGACTCTATTTGATTTTATTACCAATCCTAGGTTATGAAAAGTCGAGTTTTCCTAATCTAAGCTGGATGATAAAATCTTGATTCTTGATTAATCGGTAACATGTGGGAAGGTGTTAGACGCACCAGCACCTGTCATGAGACAGTCTTTGTTTTGATAAATTCTTAATGTTTGGTCATAGGAAAATAAGCGAGCTACTAGCATTAGCATTCGTGGCTTTAAAGAAATGGGCTTTGAGGAGTAAATTGGACGATATAAAAGTTAGAGAGTATTTTGGCCAATGGATTTGAAATTCATGGGGTATATGAACCATTTTCCTAGTGTACGGAGAACATTACTTTGAGGATAAGCTGGGAAGAAGATGATTTCTAGAAGCATATGTTAAGTGTTGAGTGTCACCCCAAGGATGTTGCTGATGAATTGATGTGCAAAAGGCTGGGCGATTGGCAAAGGAAGCCACAATTAAGAAAAACAATAGTGATACGTTTTTGGCCCACAAAAATCAGTGTTACTATACTTTCAATATCATTCTTTTTTCAAATGCTACGTACAGAACATTGTCGTATGAAAATACTTCCTTGTGAATCGTGGTGGTTAGTTGTTGTGGTGATAATTGTATAAGTAGAGTACTTTTTTGCCTCACAGTAACAACTACGTAATAAATTACCAACAAGTTTATTGGTGGTTAGTTGTTATTGGTTTTAAGTGTTTTGAAATATTATGAGCAATAGCATTTATCTTGCCCCGTTTCTATAGCATGTATGAGCTCTCTTTGTATTTTGTAGTATTTTTACAATTCTATTTTTGGGGTTTAAGTTACTAGTTGTAATGCTTGTCTCACTCTGTTGCTGGCATGTATACATAGTAACCTTAGTTATCACGGTTCAATATATTCTTTTGCATACATTCTCCACATTCTCTCTTTATCTTAGAATGAGTGCTACAAGAGTTAATGCTTTATCCATACATGTCTAATAGATTCAAAATCTGTCACCAACTTGTCAAAATGCTAATGGATACTTTAAAAAAAAAAAAAAATTCATTTAAGTATTATTGTTGATTATCTAAGGGTGGGGTTAGATCGACTTGGGAAAACAATCTTCCTATGGCTTGACCATGACACCAGTTGGAACACTTCTGCTTAAATTTGAGATAATATATAGAATTATATATGATGCAGCAATCTATGAGGCTTTGGTGGATTTAGTCTTAAAAATAGAACTTGGTTTAGTCATACTCCAAAGCCAATAAGTCTTGTAGATCCAAAAGTAAAGAGATAAGGCTACATGGACCAAAAACTAAGTCAAGTTTGCTTCTCTTGTGTAGCCACATATACAGAGCTTTATATGCTTTAGGAGGGTCCCTAGACATTTTGCTGTGTGTCATATCTGATTCATCAAATATTGGGCAGTGATGGGTGATTGGTCTTCTGTTAGTTAAAGTCTTATATAATAAATTGAAACTTAGATTGATTGTTTTATTCTCTACAACCACAAGCTACTATAATCTAAAACTTTGAGTTTTAAATGGAAATTAAACGAAACATCCATTTATTTGTATACTAAAATAATGTTCATAAAGCATCAAAATTTCTAAACCTTTTCATAGCATCTTTGATAAATTCCCTTCTATAAAGACTTTTAGGAATTGAATTGATTATTAGTACAAACACATAATCATTTACAGTAGTAGAATCAGCACAGTAAATGAAGACGACTCCTACACTTGAAAGAAGAAAATCATGATTCCTACACTAGAAGAAGAAAATCATCCATTGATCCATTCCAACAAGGGGATATTAAACTAGCTTGAAAGTAAAATCTTGACTCCTAATCCCTTGCCTAATCAAGCATTATTAAAGACATTTAATCTCTTCTAGTTGTTCAAGCCTCTGCAATTCACAAAAAGTTTGTTAGCTCACCATTTTATACATTGATAATATAATAAACAATAACTATTACAAGGTCGTAGGTATTAATAAGATGACAATTTCTGTTTAGCAATTTGACCACGAGTGAGAAATGAAAATCTAATTTTAAAATCAGTTATAACAATCTACACAAGATTAATAAAAAGGTAAACATAAAATCTCCATGCTTTTTGAAAAGAAGTATTTGGGAACTGAATGAAATCAACGTAAATGACTAGGACACACTACTTAGAGTAGTCATATAGTAATTAAAATGAAATGCCTCTTACTTGAGCGCTACTTGGTCTACCTCTGTGAATCCCCAAACCAACAAAAGTACTTTTTATCAATTGTAGTTCCTTAATGACTTCCTCCATATTGATTCTCTCTTTTGGAGATTCCAGTGAACATAAGATTCCAATATTAAGGATTGAGAGTAAGCATTTTTCCATATCCACATCAATATGCCTAAAGTCCTCAGTATTATTAGCTGCATCTACTTTAATTTCATTGTCATTGTCATCTTCTTTTGTTGCCATCATTGTTGCAGTTGCTACTCCCATTTCTTCAACTTCTCTTGGCAAAAGCATTGGGTCGACAACTTGAATGAGCCTTTTTGGTAAGGACATCTTAACAAAGTTATGGAGATTGAGACCATCTTTAAACATATCATTAGTGGGTCTCCTTCCTGTGAACATTTCCAACACAAGGACTCCATAACTATATACATCCCCCTCAGTTGATGCTTCACCGCCCATGCCATACTCTACAACTCATGGAATTGAGGGAAAAATAAGCAATATTCTATCAATTACAAAAATGTGGATTTAGGGTTTACAGAATGCAAAGTCAAGAAAATTAAAAAAAAAATTAAAAAAAAATCTATTTTAAAAGAATAATGGCATATGCTATTACTTTTGAAATTAAAGGAAACAGTAATAACTTTATCTCGAGGGTCCAAATCACTTTTTCCCCCTCTTGTTGATTTATTTTGATTAAGAAAATATATCTGTTCAAAGAAGGTACAAATTTTAGTCAAAGAATATCAAAATTAACATTTCTCAAAGTTTAAATCATATTTGAATGTTATTTTTGAATTAAAATTTGCAGTTTTATAAAAAAAATAATTAAATTAAAAAACGTGAATGTGTTTTACTTCTAAAAGAAAAACAAATACTAAGCGAAAGTTACTTAGCAAATAAACAAATAAAAATTACTAAGTGAGAGTTTAAGTTAATATGCTAATTATGTGTACACCCATGCGAATATGTTGATGATACAAAAATTAAAAAGCATATATGACAAGAAAATCAAGGAGTTAATAATCCTATCATTTGATAAAGTGACAAAAAGAAAATAAATACATTAGAATAGTTAAGGATTTAAAACAAAAGAAGAAAGATAATACCTGGAGCAGCATAACCGATAGATCCCTTTAATCCAATTGTGCTAGTGCACTTTTGGGAAGAATCATTTGAAGTTGTGAGGAGCCTTGATAAGCCAAAATCACTTACATGAGCAATCATATCACTATCAAGAAGAATATTGCTTGGCTTTAAATCACAATGAATGATTTTTTGCTCACAATGATTGTGAAGATAGTTTAAAGCAAAAGCCACATCAATTGCAACAATTAGTCTTTGAAGAACACTCAAATTTTTTGATTGATTGTTGCTTTCTGTCATCGGATGCAACCACATTTCCAAGCTCCCATTTGTCATGAATTCAAAAACTAGAGCTTTGAAATCATCACCATTATAATTTATACTAGAGCAACATGTTAAGATCTTTATAAGATTTCGATGCCGAACATTTCTTAATACATTGCATTCTGCCATAAAACTCTTCGAAGCATCTTTGTTTTGAAGGTTAAGAACCTTTACAGCAACTAATCTTTCTTCTTGATCAAGAACTCCTTTATATACTAATCCAAAACTGCCAGATCCAATCAAATTGTCGAGAGAAAATCCATTAGTCGCTTGATGTAGCATTTTGTATGAAACTGCTGGAAGGAGATCCATCTTTGAGACTATTGAAGTTGGTTTCTTTTTTGACCTTTTCCTCCAATAAAGAGCAAGAAAGGATGAAACTAGAAGGACACATACAACCACACAAATAATTGTGATTGCTACTTTGGAAGTAAAGGACTTTCTCGATTTTGTAACGATGTGGCATGTTGTCAATTGCAATTGTGGAATGCCCCCGCAAAGCTTATTGTTTCCAATAACTGATATTGCATTTACATTTTTGAAAACCCCTCCTGTTGGTACCTCACCCTCAATATTGTTGAACGAAATGTTCAAATATTTTAAAAATGAAAGTTTTTCTAGACCCTTTGGAATTAATCCTGATAAGTTGTTTTGTGAAACATCTAAATGTTGAAGGCCTTTCAAGGAAGCCATAGATGAAGGTATGGTTCCATTAAAGGAATTCCCTTGCAAGTCTAGGTACTCTAGGGTCATGCAATTTCCAATTGTTGTAGGTATTTCACTGGACAAATTGTTTTCAGAGACATCCATTGAATTAATATTCTTCAAACTATCTACTTCAATAGGTAATTTGCCACTAAATGAGTTGTGGGATAAATTGAGTAAAAGTGACAAAGAAATAATTTGAAAAACTTGTTGGGGTATGACTCCACTAAGGTAATTTTGTGAAACATCCAACTGTTGTAAACTTTGACAAGTACCAATACTTGGAGGAATGCTTCCTTCTAAATTGTTTTGAAACAAAAACAATACAGCCAATTGAGTGAGGTTGCCAATAGAGCTTGGGATTTTCCCTAACAATTTGTTTCCTGATAAATTCAACCCTTGCATCTTTTGAAACTTTCCAAAATAGGTAGGTATCATACCTGTGAAAAGATTCTCTTCCATGCCCAAGATAATTAAATTGATGAGATTCTGCAATGCTATAGGAATAGTTCCAGATATTTTATTGCCTCCCAAATATAATTCTGTGAGTTGTGTTGACAAGTTGCCTATAGAACTGGGCAAAACACCTTCAAATCGGTTTCTTGCAAATGCTAGCCTGTTCATTTTGCTACAATTTCTTA
Source organism: Notholithocarpus densiflorus (assembly GCA_030021035.2). Classification (NCBI taxonomy): domain Eukaryota; kingdom Viridiplantae; phylum Streptophyta; class Magnoliopsida; order Fagales; family Fagaceae; genus Notholithocarpus; species Notholithocarpus densiflorus. The sequence continues at coordinate 26,000 of JARYZH020000802.1, forward strand.
GAGACGTTAAAAAGTCCAAATCCTTTCCTAATTTATTTACACTTAGTTGCAGGACTTTAAGATCTTGTAGATAACCCAAATTAGTTGGAACTGACCCCACAAAACTATTATTGACAAGGCTAAGTATTTGAAGTTTAGATGCATTGCACAAAGAACTAGGGATTGACCCAAAGAATTTGTTATTACCTATTGTAAAAAGCTGGAGATTAGGGAGAGTATGGCCTATATTTTCTGGAAGGGTACCACTAAGCTGGTTTTGTTCAATTGACAACATTCTAATAGATGATATATTGTAGAGAGAGGAGGGGACCATACCGTTCAGTTTATTGCTTCCAACTATGAAATATGATAAGCTTTTCAAACGGCCTACACTTTCTGGAATATTTCCCTCTAAATGATTATAGGCTGCCGAAAAATATACGAGTAATGAAAGATTTCCCAAGAAACCTGGGATTCCTCCTATGAAATTGTTTTTGGAGGCCTGAAGAGAAATAAGCTTGGTCAAAGAGCCAAGCTCCATGGGAATTTTCAAATAGGGGTAAATTTGTCTATTTTAATTATTTCCCTTTACTAATTTTAAAAACATCCAAACAAGGTGGAGGGGAACTATTCCCCTCTACTCTCCTCCCCACTACTCTCCTCCTCTCTACTCCCCTCTACTCTCCTCCCTCTTTAAACTTCCAAACAGGCCATTAATGTTGGATTATGTCCCCTTTAGGCCCAAGCTCAGTTGGGTCGTATTTTATATTGTACATATGCACTACTAGTCGTAGACTATGCCAATGGAGTATGGATACAGGACACCTCTTCTTCTTTTTCTTATTTCTTTTTTTATTTTCTTTTTTCTTTTTTTGTAAGAATTCAATAATATACTCTCAATTCCTATGGAGAATCAAATAAGGTAGCTTAAAAATTGGAATCTTCTCCAGATACTTTTATTATGACCAACCTGAAAGATGTGCATCTAAGTCTCCGTTGGCCATGTACTCATATACAAGCCCCATATTTGTTCCTTCATAGCAATACCCGACAAGGGTAGTCAGGTTTCTATGATGAACTCTCATAAGAAGTTTCACCTGTAATTCAAGAAGTATCATTTTCATTAGTATGATATATAAATCTGTGTATGTATCTATGTGAAAGCTCAAGAATCTAAGTCATTGTCGCTTGCCTCTGCTTGAAATTGTTGATACCCTTGATCTGATGCCACAGAAAGCACTTTCACTGCAACTTGAGTGTCATCAATATAGCCATGGTAAACTTGTCCAAATCCACCCTTACCAAGAATCCTCTCAAAATTGTTGGTAATTCTTATAAGATCAGCATATGTAAATTGGCGTTGTATTGACTCTATTGACTGAAACGACGTGGTCAGGATGTTGGATTCTGTTCCCGCTATGGCCACTGCGAACATCATTAATATAAGAAGCATAAGTGAGGAGAATGTATTCTTTGTTTACTTGAATATAGGTCTTGTATTTCAATTCTAACCTTTATTCTTGTCTCGTTTTGATCTCTTAAGTCCCCACAAGACAACCACAACAATCAATGAGAGGTGGAGCAATACACCAACTGATGCCCCTATTGGAACAGCAATATTGTTCTTCTTTTTGCATGATCCAAATCCGCAAACATTTAAATTTTCATCCACACTAGAGCAATAAAAAGGATGGCAGTGAAATTTTAAGGCATTGAATTATAACTTTGTATTATGAAAGGAAAGTAATTATTATAATGAAGGGTTACATTATCTTCGAAAAAAATCACACCTTAGTAATAGAGAACCATTCTTCGATCTTTCAATGAGGTCAGCTGGAATAGTACCAGTGAGTTGATTTTTTACTAAGTTTCTGCAAAGGAAGGGTGAATATGATTTTTGTCATTTCTAACAAATTAAGAAATTTTTAGTAACAATCTTAAAATTCAACTTACAGGACCCTCAAGTATTGCAATTGCGAAAGGAAACCAGGCACTGATCCAGTAATTAAGATTATTGTTTGATATATCCCTGAAATGACAAAATCACTTACCTTGTCATAAAAATTGTAAGCAAATTTGGTAATCATTATCATGTTTTTACATTTTTTGTTATGTAAATTGCAAATACTTACAAATATTGTAACATTATGAGATTTGATATATAAACAGATATCACTCCAGTCAATCCACTAGAGGACAAGTTCCTGATTCAATTTACATTTCACAGTAAGAGATACTTCAAAAATAAGTTTCCAAGTCATAAGGCTTATATGAATGAATAAACTTACAAGGATGTTATTCTAGGTGGGTTAATACTATCGTAGCTGCAATTTAAACCTGCCCATGAGTATGCTTGTGGGAGACACGGATCTCCTTCCCAAATTTCTTTGTATTCCGTATGCCAACTTGATTTTTGTGATGGCATCAACTATAACATTTTCATATGCATCCAAATAAGTAAAAAAAAAAAAAAAAAAAAAAAGAGAGTACAAAATAGAATAAGGCACTAGATGACATGTGTGGAAGAAATTTAGCATACCATCTTGTTGGTTTGTTCCTGGTTGCGAGAGATCTCTCAATGAATATATCTCAAGTGCATTGAGGATAGGTGGCAGTGTTGAAGTTTCTGTTTTGGAGATTAAAAAATCATAATATTGGGCCATTTCCAAGATGGATGTGCTGTACACTGTGGTTGTGGACAAGTATTTTGGAACAGCAGGTCCATACCAGTGCTTCCCATTTACAGTAATGTTGAATGATCTGGACTGATTAGCTTTGAGGTTTACAACTTCAGCAAAGTGCATGTAGACATAGTATTGTGAGGAAGTAGCATTCTGCGTATTCCAATTCAACTCCAAAGGAGCGCTAACATTAATTGGAGTGGAAGCAGTACTCATAACAATAGAGGGTGGTTGGTAATAATTGTTACTTTGGGAGTCAATAAGAAGTGAGGTACTTAAAGTTGTAGACGAATTGTCGTTGAAGGGAGTCCAAACGCGATCATAAACGTCTGTTGGATACCTAAGAAAACATAGATATTCAGAATAAGCCAGCAGCTAATTGATAGTAGTGTGCAATGTTCATATTGGGTTTGGGTTATTTTTCAATCTAATGTGGCCTACTTTGATTAAGAAAATATCAACCCAACACAACCAATGGTAACTTTAAAAACTAGCCCAACTTGTGTTGGGTTTGGTTGCCACGTTGGGGCAATTTTGTGAGACCTAATAAAAAAAATGGATTTTCATTGAATTTTTTAAGTCCATTACTTAATAAATTATTACAATTTATAAAGTTGAGTTTAACTTTCCATTTTCATCAAAAGCTAAGTGTTAAAATATCAAAATAAATAAAAATAACTAATTTAAGCTAAGTCCCAAAAATCCAATATAAATTATTCTAAGGAGAACTAAGGTTTGAAACTCCCCTCCTCTATTTATGTACCTACGAATTATTAGGATAAAATTAACTTTTGTATAACTTTAAGTAATATTATACCGCCTAAGAATATTTTATTTAATTAATATTCTTAAAAATCAATGGTTGAATTATATGTTCTCTTTATTTTAACACATACGTTAAATTTCATAAAGATAAGATGTTATTTACTATCTAATCCATAATCACATTTTTAATAGATAATTTTATAACAAAAAGAACTTAAAATTTAAACATTTTATAGATGAGGCAGTTATTCATCACATATCCTCCTTAAATTTCGCAAGCACGAAGTGTATTTGAAGAAAATATATTCTAACACTAGATTTGTAAAATTTCACGATGGCATTCTTTGTGTGGCCAGATCTAGAAAATCAAATTTTAATGGTGAAATAGACCTTATCCATTTCAAGTAATATGGGGAGCATTCAATTCCGATCCGTTACTATATGTGTGTATATATATATAGTGGTTCAAATGATGTAATCTTATATAAAATGACTCACCTGTATGTTTTGCCAGTTACTGAACCCACGTCCAAGCGAGCGAAGAGTGCCAGTGATCCAGAATTTGATAAATACGTCTTATTGCTCAATGGCCTTAACTCTATTGCCGATATAAATGGCACCCCGAAGCCCGTGTTTACAAGACAGATTTGTAAATAATTTTGATATGGGACATGTATGAGCTCCGTGGAGAAAGCAAGGGGCATATCTGTTATGTTGATCGTATCCCACATATTCACTCCTAGATGGATATCGAATTGTGGTAACTTACTTAGTCCATCATAATTCTCATATAAGAAAGTTCCTCGGATCAGATACTTAGTACCTTGCACAATGCTTATGTTGTAACAGTTTCGGATTCCTTGAGGAAAGCTTCTGAGATTCCATACTTGATGTTGATAGCCATCTTTATATACAGCTGATATCTGTTGACTTATACCAGTGTCTATGAATGCCGCATCCGAAATGTAATTTATGCCTGTTGTTGGCTCTGAAAAGCTAGAATTGGCTGGTGATCCACAGGCTATGCTTATGAAGCCTGAGACAAATAGATAGAATAATACCTTAGCTATGTGATTAGCTCAATGATATATTCAAGAATTTAGATTATCATACCTGTTTGATCCTGTGCATCAACTAGATGTATAAGGGCAAAACCAACAAGAAATGCAAGGATGAAATGTTTGAAGCTCCCCATCATGACCATCTAACTTTCTTCTGGCTTATGGGAACACTACTGCAGAAATTTTCTCCATCATCACATAAGTACTTTAACAAAGCGGAATATATAGTTTAACAACTTAGTCAATTGTACTCATAACTAGATGATTTTCTCTAGCAAACTGACAGACTATCAAATTGTTTAATTTATTTGCAAAATACGTGCAAAATTTATTTGTTTATATGCATGGGTTAAACATCTATAATACTCTGAAGTCTGACCTTAGTCTAGAAATTCATATTCATACAGTGTATGAAAGTCTTTTCCTTTCTTTATGAACAAGTAAAATATATTATTGTGCTAACAGCTCTGTTACCACTTGGATTATAAATAGCGAATTTCTTAAAACAATTATCAAATGCAGCCTGGCCACTAAACAAAACAATTATCAAATGCAGCTTGGCCACTAACTAATACTAAATGTTTTTTAATATTTATAAGTACTAGAGTATCTCTTCTTACAAAGCGCGTTAAAGACTTAAAGGACTCCGTATTATGACAATGATTGGGCATAATTTATTCCCATTGACTTCGTCATAGTTTCAATATTGGTTAGCAGATTTGACTTTTCCTTGAGCAGTAGCTGATAACACAAAAGGGAATACTTTCATTCCATCAAAATGATCTCTATCCAATAAATTCCAGCAAGAAATAGGTGTCAGTAGTTGGTAAAGCCTATCTCAAAACCACCCAGCACCAGGTATTTCTCCTATCACTTTCAGAGAATGAGCCACATGCATGCATAATTTATGAATTGCAAAATGCTAGAGTTATCACCATTTTTATTACAACTAGCTGATGTTCCATGCAATGTGTGTTGCATTTTGAAACACTTTGTAGGAAATTATTTTATGGCCAAAAAAGTGGGGTAGGAAAAATTAATGTCTTTTGGTGTTAAGGTCTTAATAGCTATATCTCTGATATTAGGTACCTTGAATTTAAATGAACTCAAGTAGGGTTTATATACTAGAAATAGGGATGATAATTTAAACTCGCTCCTACAAGTACCAGCCTCACCCAACCCTAATGGGTGGATTTTATCCACCTTGCATAGCAAATGGAGTGGGGATTGAGTTTTGAATTTACACCAAAATAGGTATGGCATAGGTGTGGGGTTGGCCTCCCCTCCCCGTACCCAATCCATGTATATTTATAATTTTTTATAAATTTTATTATGTGTTTGTGTGTATTAAATTAGTTGGATTTGTTACTTAATCTTAAGTAGAATTAGATGTAATTTTGTCCATAAATTTTGGGATTAATGGAGGAGAGGTGTATCAACCAAATGGACAACTATAAGGGATATAGTTGGAACGAAAGCTAAGCTATGTCACTAGCTTGTGGCAATTGATGGCAATCACCTAGGGTTCTAATATGAGAACCTCTCAAATTCAACCAGGAGTAACATGAAAGCTGTGTTTCCATTTTGCAACATTCAACATGCCCAGAAAAATTTGAGTACCACTTTTTATGCTCAAATGGGTACATTTTTTAATTTTTTTTTTACATAATAGTAAAGTGCTACGTCCACAATATTTTTTCAATGTTTTCACAACATATCTTAGTTGGCAGGTTGTTACTGGTTATCAATTTGAATCCACAACTGAAATTATTTTTTCCCATTAATAACAGCAAATAATAACCTACCACATAAATTTTGTTGTGAAAATGTTGTAGACATAGCATTTCTCTATATAATATAGGCTCTTATAGTTATGCTATGCATGTAAATTGTACACTTTTAAAATGATGACACACACAAACATTTTCTTGCCTTGTTTTACGCTTAAGCAAGTGAAAGTTTGGCTACTCTATACTCTTGTAGAGTTGTAATGCTTTTTCTTTGCTAAATGTTATAGTGCATTTTATATATATATATACACACACACGTGATACTATCTTCAATTGATAAAATTTTCTAGGATTTAGTATTAATAAATTAATGTGCTTCCAAGAAAATAAAAGCAGAATAATTAACTATATATATTAAGAATATAAACCTCACTTGAGTTGGCAGTACTGGTGAAGTCACTACTGTAAAAAAAAGTACAATTTATGTCACTAAAAACTTCGATTTGGGTTTCTAATTTATGTTAAAATTAATTTTCACTAGCTGTGATTAGTGCAACCGATAAAAGTTTTGACAGTGTCTGTTATTAGTAATGTTACAGTCACAAACTATTTTACAACATTTGGTCATACACTATTATCACTATTTTATTTATTAATAATCACTTACCTCACAACAATTTGTATAAAATAATTTATAAATCTAGCATTTTCTATATGTTATTATTGGTGTTGGGGTGAGTTTGGTGAGAAGTGTTTGAAGGGTAAATTGATGGTGGAGCACGGCCAAACCCATTGCGATATCAAACTTTGTAAATCTAGTATTTTCCATTAGCTATTATTGGTGTTAGGGTGGGTTTGGTGAAAAGTGTTTGAAGGGTAATTTGATGGTGGAGCATGGCCAAACCCTTTGCAATATCAAACTTTGTAAATCTAGTATTGTCCATTAGCTATTATTGGTGTTGGGGTGGTTTTGGTGAGAATTAGTGTTTGAAGGGTAAATTGATGGTGGATGGTGGAACACAGCCAAACCCATTGCAATATCAAAGTTTGTAAATCTAGTATTTTCCATTAGCTATTATTGGTGTTGGAGTGGGTTTGGTGAGAAGTGTTTGAAGGGTAAGTTGATGGTGCAACACGACCAAACCCTTTGCGATATCAAACTTTGTAAATCTAGTATTTTCCATTAGCTATTATTGGTGTTAGGGTGAGTTTGGTGAGAAGTGTTTGAAGGGTAAATTGATGGTGGAGTACCGCCAAACCCATTGCGATATCACACTTTCCATTAGCTATTATTGGTGTTGGGGTGGGTTTGGTAAGAAGTGTTTGAAGGGTAAATTATTGGTGGGACAGGGCCAAATCATTGTGATATTAGTTGTTTGAAGCCCGTTTCTCAACAAAGGGAATCCAATAGTGTTAGGTTTTTATTCTTTTTTCTTTTACCTTCCCTTTATTTTCGATTATTATTATTATTATTATTATTATTATTATTATTATTATTATTATTATTATTATTATTTTGATAGATACAATAGTATTCTAAATCTATAACAAGAGCTAGTAATTGAGTTTTGGTGGTAGAGGGAGTGGAACCATTGATCTCGTATTCGATAATAAAAGATTAATTAAGCTTACTGACACCTACTGCATATTATTATTATATATATATATGTATATATATATATATATATATATACTTCTATATCTATATCCATTCTACTATTTAAAAGGTTTCCCCTAGTTTAGGATGGACATTTCAGTGGTTCAAAAATACCCCTACACCCTAATTTTAAGCAGAGACAAAACTGGACAACTTGGTAAAAATATATCTTTAATTCTCACGTAAATACGAAATAGAACCACTCTCCAGTTGGTTTTTAAACTGAGTATTCAGTGAATTGCTCCAAGCCTTCAACTGTCCTATAATCCTTCAATCACTCCAAGTATTCACATTTTTTTTTCTTTTCCCTTTTATCAAAGCTTACCCCCTTTTTTTTTGAATTTGCGGTTTCCCTTGCTCCCTAATCTCACGTCTGTTTTTTAAACTAGCACAGTTCACGTACTAGTTTCCAATTTCCATTAGGCAAGGCTGTTTTTGTGAGAGTAAACAACATTGTTTTTTCATCTATATTATATAGGGCAAAAAAAAAAAAAAAATATATATATATATATACATATATATATGGTTATAAAATAATATTCTTTAGTCAAAAACAATAGTACAATACGTGTGTCTTACGTGAAAACCCATAAAATCCCTAAAACATAACAAAATGCAAGCTTGTGTTTGAAAGTTGAACTGTGAGTTTCACTGGCTGGATTGTGAATACAAATTTATGAAGTTAGAAACGGTGTATTCAGTATTCATTGGCTGGATTGGGCTGAATGCGCTTGATTTTGAAGATTGAGCTGGGTCAGATTTCAGTGTAGGTAGTGGATTATGAGATACATCTTGGAATGGACTTTATTGTAGATGGATTTTGAAAAAAAAAAAATTGCCTATGTTAGAAATACTGAATAAATGTATTGTATTTCTCAAGTAATAAAATATACAAGAGTGTCTTTATATAGGAGGCAAAATGTGTAGTACAAGTAAATAAGGTGGGCCTAAAGCCCACAACCTATTATACGTTAACAGCCCCCCTCAAACTCAAGGTGGGTATGATACCAACTTGAGGTTGTCAGTCAAAGCACGAAAGCATCCCTTAGGATGTGACTTGGTGAAGATATTTGCAAGTTGATCTTTAGAGGAGACCGAGAACAGCTTGAGAACACCATGGATAAGATGATAACAGATAAAATGACAATCGATCTTTATGTGTTTAGTCCATTCATGGAAGATATCATTGTGAGCAATATGAATGGCACTCTGGTTATCACAATAAAGAAGAGTGGCGGAGGATGTGGACACACCTAAGTCCTTAAGAAACCATCGTAGCCAAAGGAACTCAGATGTGGTATTAGCAAGGGCACGATATTCTACTTCAGTACTGTATTGAGTCTCAAGGATTTGTTTCTTGCTTCATCAAGAAATCAGAGAAGAACCAAGAAGAAAGTAATAACCAGTGTGGACCTGCGATTAGTGGGATCTCCTACCCAATCAGCATCAGAGAATGCACGGAGAATAAGAGGAGATTGAATAGAGTAGAAAGGCCATGGAAGAGAATGCCCTTCAGGTATCGAAGAATGCGCAAAACAGTAGCATAGTGAGTCAATCGTGGAGCAGACAGATACTGGCTCACCTGGTAAACAGCATAGGAAATGTCTAGACGAGTGACAGTGAGATGAACTAGGCTACCAACCAATCGTCTGTAAAAAGAGGGATTAGACAATGGTTTCCCCCCCAAGGGAGTCAAATGCACATTAAGTTCAACTAGAGTGTCAACAGTCTTGCTATTAGTGAGTCCAGCTCGAGACAAAAGTTCAGAAGCATACTTGGCCTAAGTAATGAAAAGACCATTTGTGGAATGGGTGATTTCAAGACCCAAGAAGTAGCTAAGATGTCCAAGATGCTGAGAAAATCCTTGAGTTCTTGAATGCCACTAAAGTCATCACCAGTTATGATCATATCATCCACATATAAAAGAAGCAAAATGGTGCCTTTGTCGGTGCGACGAAGAAATAAGGCAAAATCATTATGACTAACAATGTAACCTAAGCAAGAGATAGTAAGGCTGAACTTGGCAAACCAAGCTCGTGGAGTTTATTTAAGGCCATAACGTGCACGTCGAAGGTGAAAAACCTTGTTCGGTTCAATAGAGAGACTAGGAGGAGGTTACATATAAACTTCTTCACTTAAATTCCCATTAAGGAAGGCATTTTTGACATCCATCTAAAAAAAGTCTCATTCACTGGCAGCGGCAACAGCTAAGAAGGCACAAACAAATGAGATTTGAGCAACCGGAGCAAAGGTCTCTTCATAATCAATCATATACTCCTGTGTAAAACCTTTTGCAACAAGACGAGCCTTATATCGCTCAATGGACCCATCAGAGTGAGTCTTGATCTTGTAGATCCACTTATAACCAACCACAAATTTCCCAAGGGGAGAGTCACCAAATCCCAAGTATGGTTTTTAGATAATGCATCAAGTTCCTCTTTCATTGCAATCTGTCATAAAGGATCAGTGGAGGCCTCACGATAGGTGTAAGGCTCGTGTAGTGTAGCAAGGGCAATATAACAATGATAGTCAAGTAAATGTGCAGGAATAGATCTTACCCGAGTTAAGTGACGAGGTGGAATGTCTTGTGCAAGATCTTCAGGCGGAGCAGGAGTAGGGGACCTAAGCTCAAGGTTGAGTGACTCGTCTTCGACCTGTTCATCTTCCACCTGTTCATTAAAGGGTGATCCAGGAAAGGCATAAAAAATATCTAGTGGTTGGATAGAGCAGTCTATAGGAGGATCAGGAGTAACTATAGAAGGAAGATGTGGCTCATCTGAAAAAAGATCTAAGACAGAAGAGGTAGATAGGGAGGCACGGAAGTAAGAGAGCTCAACAAATGAGCGATGTTCCCAAAAGACAACATTGCAGGAGATACGAAGATGATGAGAGACAGGATCATAACATCGATACCCCTTTTGAGTTTCGCTATAGCCAAGAAAACAACAAAGTCTAGACGGAGGCTCAAGTTTGTTATGCTCATGTGGCTGAAGAAGAACAAAACAGGCAGAACCAAAGGAGCGAAGGTGGTAATAGTCTGAAGGCGACCCAAAAAGGTGCTCATATGGAGTTTGATTTTGGATGACAGGATTGGGAATGCGATTAATAGCTTGAATATCATGAAAAGCAGCTTCACCCCAAAAAGGAGTAGGAACTTTGGCAGAAAGAAGGAGAGCACAAACAGTGTCAAGAATATGACAAAATTTTCGTTCAGCTCTACCATTTTGCTAAGAGGTACTTGGACAAGTTAGTTGATGAATAGTGCCAAAGGAATGCAAAACAGCTTGGAAAGCATATTGAGTGTATTCAAGAGCATTATCAGTTCGAAAAATTTTGATACGTTTGGAAAATTGAGTTTCAACCATTTTTGCAAAATTAAAATATACTTGCAATAATTCAGAACAATGTTTCATATGAAAAATCCAGCTATAGCGGGAATAATCATCAACAAAGACAACAAAATATCGAGATCCACCAATACTAGAGACAGAGGAAGGCCTCTAGACATCAGAATGAATTAGGTCAAAGATATCAGTAGACATTGATTCACTAGTATTGAAAGGCAAAGCTGGTTGTTTTCCTAACTGATAAGAAACACAATCAAAATTTTTTATGGACATTGAACCTAACAAATCTTTAGAAGCCAAGTGTTGTACCCGAGAGGAAGATGCGTGACAAAGATAGGCATGCCAAAGTGCAAGGGAAGGAATAGAAGAAACTGCAACAGCTGCAGCTGCAACAGAAACAGGAGCAACAGGTGGAAGACAAAGGTTGTCCACGGGAAACATACGCCCAACTCTGGGACCGCTCCTAAGCTCCTGTTCCGTCCTCGGATCCTGCACAATACACTCAGAATAATCAAAGGTAATGCGATAACCCAACTCAACTAATTGTCCCACAGAAAATAAATTGTAAGAAAGGTTAGGAATATTAAAGACCCCAAGAACCGAGAGGTTGGAGGTCAAGATAGAACCTATATTATGACCAAATATTGTGGAACCATTAGTTGTGCAAATATTAAGAGGGTGTGGTGCAGGATCAAGTTGAGAAAATAAGGATGAGTAAGGTGTCATGTGGTTGCTACAAACAGAATCCATAAGCCAAGAGGAAGGAGACATACCAGATAAAACTGAGAGAGAAGAGGAATAAGATGCATTATCAATCATACGAATGGTATTAGCGATGATATTTTGAAGGTCAACTACAGAAATGGTGATAGTAGATCCAGAAGACTTAGACTGTGTGGAGACGAGAGCCATTGGTTGGATACTCTCAATGTTAGCAATAGTAGAAGCAGAAATGAAAACAGCTGATTTGTTACGATGATAGCAAGTCTCAATATTATGGCCAAGACATTTGCAAAATTTGCAAAAATGTGTGTTGGATTGTCGACGACAATTGTTGTAATAAGAAGAAGACCTGTCATTGTTCTTCATTTAGGAGAAAAATATGCAAAAATGAAATCTACGCGAAAAACTAGGTAAGGAGCACTTGGACTGCAAAAAGTCAAACCTGACAAAAAGTCAACGGTCAACACTGGTCAAAGTCAACGGCGGCTGACACAACAGGTCAACGGATGACATAGGCATGATGACATTAGCGACTGATGTAAGTAGATGATGTCAGCGTGACGTAAACAGGAGACTGAGCACATGTCGATGGCGTTAGCTAGGGCTGACGTGGCAGGGTGACGTGTCAGATGACGTTAACGGGCACAAAGGAGGCGCGTGTAGCGCGTGAGGCACGTAGATGACGCTGCAGAAAGTTTTGTCAGTGCATGAGGGCACGTAAGACGTCCGATAAGGTCGATTCTTTGCCGACGATGTAGATAGGAGAAAAACGATTCCAATAGTGATAGAGGCGACTAGATCGGAGCAACCCTTATGGCACGTGAGGTGCGTGGAAGAATTTTGCCGAAACTTAGACTGGCGCATGGCGGTGCGTGGATGGTCAGATGGTGATGATTCCGGCAACATTGTGTAGAACGGTTAAAGATCTACACGATGATATTTCTTATGTCCTAATTGGAGGTTCAATGTGAGAGATCCGACGAAGGTAGTGGTCTTGGTGGTGGAGAGTGAGCTTCTGGCGGTGGAGATTCAACCTTAAGGACCTCTGATGGTTGCAGAGAAATTAGGAGAGGGCATCGAAAAGGTTTACTAACCGGAGAAGTTGAGGCAGCGGAAAATACCAACAAAGACAAGACACAAGAAAATTAGAGGAATGACTCTGATACCATGTTAAATATTAGCTATGATATATATTCCATGTTGAATATGCTTGAATAGATGCGGAAGATAGAAGCATAAAATAGGAACACAAGAACATGAGGGTTACGTGGTTCAGTCTTACGGCCTACATCCACGGAGGAAACCCTTAAGGGCTACATCTTTATTATATAAGAGTGTAGTACAAAACCTATGTTACATTGAACCATAACATGGGTATATATAGTAGACTAAACCCTAAACTAATAGACTTCTAGTACAAGTAAGAGACTTGGATTGCACACAAAAGGCTTGGGCCTATACTAATGGGCTAATATATTTTTAACAGTCTGATTGGCTTATATGATGAACTTTTGTTTGGGTTTGATATGATATCCAAAAGCCAATGCTATGTTCCAGACCCCAGTTCTTCCTATGGCATTATCATTGGCACCCAGTTGGAATACTTCTACTTAAATTTGGAAATATATAGGATTATATATGATGCAGCAATTAGCTATGAGGTTAATTAAGGTGGATTCAGTCCTAAAAAATAGAACTTTGGTTTGGAAGCCTGCTAGATCTGAGGATTTAGTCATAATTTAAAGCCAATTAAGTCTCATAGATCTAAAGGAAGAGGATAAGGTTAAGTGGACCATCACCAAGTCAGGTTGCTTATATGAGGCGTAAGGCCGAGGTGGTGGACTGGGGGGGACTGGGCAATGGTCCCCCAGATTTAAAAAAAAAAAAAAAAAAAAAAAAAAAAAATTAGTATATATATAATATATTATTTTTAACAATTTTTTTCAATAAAATTACATGCACTTTACCCCCTCAACAATATTATTGATATTTTTAAAAGTTATAAAAAATATTAGCCCAGTAGCAAAAATTAAGCCCAAACAACACCCCAAAACAAACACAAGCAAAAAAAAAAAAAAAAAAATCAAAGCCAATTCTAACTTGAGATCTAACTAGGGATTTTATTAAAAAATAACTATAAAATTCAAACTATATTATTAGTTAGGCAACGTTTCAAACATATTTGGTTTCTAACAATTTGAGTTCTCTGCACTCGATTTTGCCTATTGAATTTGTACTTAGAAATCGAGCGTCTGAAACTCGATTTCCATACTCACTTGGAAATCAAGTGTCTCACACTCGATTTCCTCATAGCAAAATCGAGTCCTCTGGACTCGATTTGTTAGAAACCAAATTTGTTTGAAACGTTGCCTAACTAATAATATAGTTTGGGTTTTATAGTTATTTTTTAATAAAATCCTCTAACTAGTCTAGGAGTAGGAAAACACCCAACAGCAAGACACACATATAATAAAAGGGAAAAGAAGGGGATTTCTAAGTCACTCAAAAAAATAAAAAATAAAAGGGTAAATTGCAAATTACACCCCTGAAGTTTGGGGTTGATTGGATTTTACACCCCAAAGTTTCAGAAACTTGATTTTACACCCTGAAATTTAGTTTCGTTAGCAATTCACACCCTACGGTTGTTTCTGCTGTTAAGTGACACATGTGCATGCTGACTTGTTTTATTTTTGCCAAATCAGCCTCAAAACCATGTCATTTCAATAAAAAAATATAAACTTACCTGGCACTATACAAACGGTACCGTTTTGCCCAAGTTAAAACACAAAAAATCCAATCCTAAAACTACACCGTTTAGCCTAATTCTAAAATCTCAAATCAAGCTATTCCCAAATCTCTGAGCAAGCCTCATCGTGAACCCATCCACCTGAAAAGTATCGACGGCAGTGGCTCATCGTGAACCCATCATCCCAGCGGCAGCGGCCTCATCGTGAACCTGACAAACGTCCTCGGCTTCTGTGAACCTCAGCCATCAGCCCAGCAACGGCCACAGCAATGGTGAGGTTTGATTACTGTTTGATATGATATGGTTTAGGCTATTTTCATAGCTATTGATGATTTTTCATAATTCTTTTTTTCATTTTTAAAATTAAGTTTTGATTACTGTTTATATTCACTATTACAGACCCGTGTAAAAGATTATAATGATGACTGTAAGTTCTAAACTAATTATGGTGTAGGAAAGCTCGCATTGTGTCGACTTGAGATTAGGTTGTTAAGCACTTGGATTATTGTTGAATGATTAGGCAAACCCATGAGTGTTGATCGGTTAGGCAAACCCATGTGCTATTGCGTAGATGATTTCAACATCTAATAGATTTCTATATTGGAATGAGATTTTTTTTTTTTTTTTTTTTTAATTTATACAAATGATTGGTTTTTTTACACCTAATAGATGATTGGTTTTTTTTTACAGATGATTGGTTTTTTCACGATGAACGGCTGCCGCCGGTGACTTTCAGGTGGATGGGTTCATGATGAGGCTTGCTCAGACATTTGGGAATAGCTGATGATACGAGTGACTGATTTGAGATTTTAGAATTAGGCTGAAACGGTGTAGTTTTAGGATTGAATTTTTGTGTTTTAGCTTGGGCAAAACGGCACCGTTTGTATAGTGCCAGGTAAGTTTTTATTTTCAGTGAAACAAAGTAGTTTTGAGGCTGATTTAGCAAAAATAAAACAAGTCAGCATGCACATACGTCACTTAGGCTGTGTTTGGTTAATGTAAAATATTTTTCGGAAAATAAATATGATGCTGCACGGAATCAGTAGGCTGAATGCTTCGGCTTCGGTGGGCTACTGGTGGTTGCGAAGGCCTACAAAGATGAACACACGATCAAAGGGGACCGGTGTAGACCGGCCAAACACCCTCCGATGGCTAAGTTAGTTTCTTCCTAGAAAAGAGTTTTCAACTTTTAGAAAGAAAGTCTCAGAAAATACTTGCCTCATTTTGATTCAGACTGGTCCTTTATATAGAGGACCTTGGAGCGGTTATTGGCTTGGTAACTTCCCCAAGATTTGAGGAAATTCTCTTGAGTTCAGACATAACTTCCCCAACGGCTATAGGAGTTACAACCGTTGATGGAAGTTATGTACTTAAGAGGAATCCATGGCGATGAATTCGGGTTGAGTAACTGTTTCAAGGTTTTAAGATTCGAATCTTTCGTACTGAGAGTTTCTAAGTGTCATGTGGTCGTCCATGGACTTCGTCCATGGAAGACTTGGTTTTCTGACGGTGTTATGTGAGTCGTCCATGTACTTTTTCCATGGACGACCCTACTGCTCAGACTTGTGTGAATCGTCCATGTGTTATGTACATGGACGATGCTACTGCTCTGTCGCTGGGTAAGTCTTCCATGTGCCTTGCCCATGGACGAGCCCACTGCTCAGACGACCAACAAGAATAATTGGCTCAAGATCACGGACGATCCATATGGACGAATATGAGTTGTAATTTTTTTACTATCCCATCAGTTGCCCCCTTGTCCAATGGTCGTCCAAAGATATTATTAGGATTTACTGTTTACCTTTGTGGTTCTGAGAAAAATATATATATATTTTTTGCCACGTGTCACGACTTCATTGGTTGACCCATCATGTCGATTGCGTTTTTCGATGAAGCTGCCACGTGCCTTCTTCTGAATGGTCGGCGTCGCTTCGTTGACCCCATTTCTGGGCCCTATAAATAGGCGCATTCTCTCTCTTACCCCTCACATTTCTCATGATTTCCCTTCTGCCATCTCGTCCAAAAGCCTCGTCTAGCATTCCTTCCTAGTTCTCAGGTATTTTCTTTCCCTTCTTAGGTTTTCGTCTTATCTGTCTTCATTTAAGTTATGTCTTCGTCTAGTGGTAGTTTAGAGAAGGAGATAGACGAGTATCAGGACGTTTCCTCTGGAAGTGGGCGTAGTTATGAGAGTAGTGAAGGTAGTACAGCTAGTACTAATTCTTCGGACGAGCATTATTCGTCTGGAGTTCCTGGTATTCCTTTGGAGGAATTCCAGGAATTACAACGTAGGAAGGCTTCTGGATCTGGGGCTAGCTCGTCCAGACAGCCACCTAGCCCTCCTCAAGATGAGGAGGAGGAAGATATTATTTACAGTTGCATGCCTGAAGTATCGTCCATTTTAGATACTGCCAAACTAAAAACCCTTGTAGATAGGTACCAAATTCCTAAAGAGTTCAATCCTCGTCTACCTATGGACGGAGAATGGTGTTGTTCTCCTTCCTCTGGTTTAGGAATATACACTTCCTACCTCTTAGCTGGCCTTAGGTTTCCTCTAAATTCTTTTTGTAGAGGTCTTCTCCATAGGTTGGGTATTGGACCTAACCAGCTCAACCCCAATGGATGGAGGACAATAATTGCCATGCAAGTGCTATGGCGTGAGGCGTTGGAAGGGAACCGTCCTATTACAGTGGACGAGTTCCTTTACTGCTATAAGCCCTCTGAGATAAAGAAGTCTGCTGGTTTTTACCAGTTCTCGTCTAGAGGCTCTTACTATAGTTTAATTAAGGGCCGTAGCTCGTCTGACAGACTTTGGAAAAAGGAATTTTTTATTATTTCTGGAAATTGGGCTGGGGACCCTGTTGATGTGGGGAATGCCCCCTTCCCACCTTTTACCAGTCCTCTAGGTCGTCTTCGTCCTGAGGGTATGTTTCTTTTCCATTTTTATTTTGTTTCTTTACATATTTTACCAATTTTGGTCGTCTAACCCTTTTTCTTTGTTGACGCAGCTATTGTTCGTCCACGCTTGGACAAACTTTACTTGGATCGAATTGACCAAGTACGCGCCTTCCCTGGGAGGACTTTTCACGATTTAGTGACTCTCAGTCGTCTAGCTGCGTGGGGACTCGGGCCAGAACCTACTGCCGAAAATCTTGGTCACGAGGAGACCACTCGTCGAAGTAAGCATCGTCCGTCCTTTTTCTCTTTTTTTTTTTTTTTTTTTTTTTTTTTTAATTAATAATTTTTTTGTCGCAGGAATGGCTACGATGAGAGAAAATAGAGAAAAGAATATTACTAGTGGGGACGAGGATGTTACTGCACCTCCAGTCGTCCAGAAATCTTCCGTCCAGACTGGGAAGAGAAAATCTAAATCCATATCCAGTGCTGTGGATTTGGACGACCTCCCAAGTCGTCGAGGTCCTAAGAAGCAGAAACCTGTCAAGGCTTCTGTTCCTAAGGTTCCCAAATTCACACCTTCGACGGTGGAGCTGGACGACCCTCCAATTGATGTAGAGCCCGTCCAAACAGTTCATCCCGTCCAGACTGATCCTACTCCCCCTCCAAACAAGATTCCTCGCAAGCCTCATCCGTCAGAGCCCTCTGAGCGTCCTTCTAACCTAGTGTTGGACGAGAACCATGCATGGAGGACGTTCAAAGGAATAATCACTGATAATGAAGTCAATGAATGCTACAATATGTCAGTGAGGGAGTTTGAACGTTCTGGTATCCATGACCTTTTTAAGGTAAGTTTCATTCGTCCTTGTTTGTTTTCAGTAAGTTTTCAGAATGAAATATCTAACTTTCTCTCGTCCATACACAGGCTATGTCAAAATTCTACACAGCAACTTGTCAGGCTAAGGAGCTTGCTTCAGAGGCCAAGACTGCCAAGGACAAGGCTAAGGAGCTGAACAATGAAGTCCTGTTGAAAAAGGGGGAGGTACTTAGGTTGACTGAAGACTTCAATCGTCTGCAAGCAAGTGAGACGAAGCTTAAGAACGAGGTGGAAGAACTTAAAGCTGATAATATCGAAAAAGATACTCGCATCGTCCATCTTGAGGGACAAGTTTCTGGATTTGCCTCGTCCTTGGAGAAAGCACGTGAGGAAGCCATAGCAGCCTTCAAAAAGTCTGACGAGTACAAGAATCGTCTAGACAGTCACTATGCAGCTGGCTATGAGGACTTCCGTGCTGATGCCAAGGAAACATTTCCTGACTTGAACTTTGATTCTTTCAAGCTTCCACTTGCTACTGAGAGCTCCTTACTGCAGACGAGTTCTGAGGACGTCAACATCACGGACGACGCTAATACCGAGGTGACCCAGGACGATCCCAAGTCTGGGGGCAATGCCCCCAGTGGTTTATCCAAGTAATTTTTGTATTTTCCTTAGTTCATTTTTTCTTTATTCAAGGTGCCCGTTGTTTTGGGCTTTATTGTAGTACAATTATCTCGTCTAAACTTATGGACGAGCCTTATACACAATCATATTGTAACTCAAGGGTTGTTTTGGACGTTGGTCGTCCACCCTTTTTAAACTCTATGGATGTTTTCCATTTTCAGTTGTTTATAATCTTTGAATGTTTAATCCTTTATGTACAAGTTTTATTTACATCGTCCATCTGTCAAATCATTTTACCTCGTCTTGAGTATATGGTGAATTTCCCCTTACATCACCGAATTTGGACAACCGATTTGGGACGATCATTTACTCGTCCTTAACTAAATTGTCCTTAATAAAGACTCGTCCTTGTATTGGATTGTTAGGCTGGTTGGATTCGCCTATGGGCTTGAGTCCTCACAGCTTTTTTTGTTCGTCCATAGTTTAGACGACGCCTTAGGGTCTATCTTATCTTAAGCTTTAGACGAACGTACCTTGGTTTATTCTTATTACTTTATTCTTCAAGGAGAGCTTATGGACGAACTTCCCTTCGTCCAAGGATTTTGTTCGTCCTTTATCCTTTAAGGAGGGTTTATGGACGATACATCCTTGCGTCCAAGGATTTTATTCGTCCATGATTGTTAAACAATTTTTATTCGTCCATGGTTTGGACGATTCCCTGGGTTTCATCTCGTCTTAAGCTTTAGACGGACATGCCTTGGGTTTATTTTCATTGCTTCATCCTTTAAGGAAAGCTTATGGACGATACATCCTTGCGTCCAAGGATTTTATTCGTCCTTGACTGTTTGCCTTTCGTGGATCATTTCTGAATGAATTTACAACAAACGTAAGGTTCCCATGCAATTACATATAGATTTAAAAATACACTATATATTCGAAAATCCAAACTATGCAAAACATTCGTCCACAGGCATGGCACATGCTTGAGAGCTAGTGCCTTTAGGGAATTAAAAATACTTAATACAACATAACTTCGTCCATGAGCAACACTAAATACTTGTACATACGAAACACATAGTAGTAGTAGTAAGCAAATATGAGAAACAACACTATGCAACGCATTACTTTAAACGTCTAAAAAGCTCGTCCGTGACAATACTCGTCCATGATCACCCTATTGATAATATCTTCTTAGGTGTTCAACATTCCAAGGGTGTTCTAGCTTCCTTCCGTCCAGGGCTTCCAAGTAGTAGGATCCTTGCCTCTTGCAGTTGATGACCCTATAAGGTCCTTCCCAATTTGGTCCAAGCTTCCCGTGGGCCGGGTTTTTGGTGGCCAAAGAAACCCTCTTTAAGACGAGATCCCCAATGTTGAAACGCCTGGGCTTCACCATGGCATCATGTTGCTTTGCCATAAGATTTTTGTACCTTGCTGTTCTCTGCTCCGCCTCCATCCTCACCTCGTCTATAAGATCGAGGTTTAGACGAAGCTGTTCTTCATTTTCCTCTTCTTGATACTTCATCACCCTGTGGTTGGTCATGTGTATTTCTGCAGGTATAACTGCTTCACTTCCATAGGCTAGTTTAAAAGGAGTCTCCCCAGTGGGGGTTCTCACTGTTGTTCTATAAGCCCACAAAACACCTGGTAATTCGTCTGGCCATACTCCTTTTGCCCCTTCAAGCCGAGTCTTGATGATTTTCAACAAGGATCGGTTTGCTACTTCTGCTTGTCCGTTGGCTTGTGGGTGGGAGGGTGAGGAGTAATGATTCTTGATTCCCAATTGCTCACAAAAATCCCTGAAAGGTGTGTTGTCAAACTGTCGTCCATTGTCAGACACTAGTACCCTAGGTACCCCAAACCTGCATACAATGTTCTTCCAAACGAAGTTCTTGACATTCTGTTGTGTAATAGTTGCTAAGGGTTCAGCTTCCACCCACTTAGTGAAATAATCTATTCCCACCACTAAAAACTTCATTTGCCTAATTCCGGTTGGGAAGGGGCCCAAGATATCCAATCCTCATTGTGCAAAAGGCCAAGGGGCCATCATTGGGGTAAGATATTCTGATGGTTGTCTAGGAATATTACTGAAACGTTGACACTGATCACATACCTTGACATATGCTTTAGCGTCAGCTTGAATAGTTGGCCAATAGTATCCCGCACGGACGATCTTGTGGACGAGCGATCTAGCTCCTGAGTGGTTACCACATGCTCCTTCATGAACCTCCCTCAACACGTAGTTCGCCTCGTCCGGAGCCAAACACCTTAAGAAGGGCTGGGAGAAGCCTCTTTTGTACAACACTTCGTCCAGGAGGGTGTACCTGGCTGATCTAACCCTAAGCTTTCTGGCTTCGTCCTTCCCCTCTGGGAGCCTTCCATCTTTCAGGTACGATACTATTGGAGTCATCCAATTTTCCTCACCTCCTATCTGCAATATTTCTGGAAAGTCTATGCTCGCCATGTACTGTATTTCATCGAACTCGTCCATTGCTTCATTCGCGGAGGCTTCCTTTGCTAGAGTATCAGCTTCCATATTCTTTTCCCTTGGGATTTGAACAAAATTAGCTTCTTTGAATTTCTTCGCAAGGCGCAGCACCTTCTTTAAATACCTCTTCATTCTGTCTTCCTTGGCTTCGTATGTTCCATTTACTTGGCCTATGACTAGCTGGGAGTCTCCCAAGACGAGTATTGATTCTGCTTCTACAGATTTAGCCAACTCCAACCCTTTAAGAAGGGCTTCATACTCCACTTCATTGTTAGTTGTTTGGTACTGCAAGCGAACCTTGTGCTTTAATTTATCTCCTTCCGGTGACTCTAGAACAACTCCTATACCTCCAGCATGCATTGTAGACGATCCATCTACATGGACAACCCATTTTTGATTATCTTCTCTTCCACCTAAATCCTCACAGCTTGGAGTAAACTCTGCTATGAAATCTGCTAAGGCTTGGGCCTTTATTGCATTTCTCGGTTGGTACCGAATGTCAAATTCGCTAAGCTCGACTGCCCATTGAATCAGTCGTCCTGCAGCTTCCATCTTGTTCATTGCCTTCTTGAGTGGATGGTCCGTCATTACATTGATGACATGAGCTTGGAAGTAGTGTCTTAACTTCCTGGAAGCTATTATTAGTGCAAAAGCTAGCTTTTCTATCAGCGGGTATCTTCCTTCTGCTCCTCTAAGTGCTCGGCTTGTGTAATACACAGGCTTTTGCACCTTATCTTCTTCCCTGATCAACGCTGAACTCACGGCATGTGGGGACACTGCTAAGTACAGATACAGTTCTTCTCCTTGCACGGACGGACTTAACAATGGAGCCGTGGTGAGATATTCCTTTAGATCTTGGAAGGCCTTTTGACATTCGTCCGTCCATTCGAATGCCTTCCTGAGGACTTTGAAGAAAGGTAAACATTTGTCTGTGGCTTTCGAAACAAACCTGTTCAGAGCTGCAACTCGCCCAGTGAGGGATTGGACTTCTTTGATGTTCTTCGGTGATTCCATGCTCAGTATGGCTTGGATCTTGTCTGGATTTGCTTCAATTCCTCTTTGTGAAACCATGAATCCCAGAAACTTCCCTGACGATACCCCGAATGCACATTTACTTGGGTTCAGTTTCATCTTATATCGCCTAAGTGTCTGAAAGGTTTCCTGTAGATCGTCCAAATGGCTTCCCTCGTCTAGGCTCTTCACAAGCATATCGTCAACGTACACCTCCACATTCCGTCCTATTTGTGGACGGAACATGTGATTCACCAACCTTTGATAAGTTGCCCCTGCGTTTTTTAGACCGAAGGGCATCACCTTATAACAAAATAGACCTTGACTGGTAATGAAGGAGGTTTTTTCTTGGTCTTCCTCGTCCATCTTTATCTGATTATATCCTGAGAAGGCGTCCATGAAGCTCAACAACTGATGACCAGCTGTAGAATCCACCAGTTGGTCGATGCGTGGCAAAGGATAGCTATCCTTAAGGCAAGCCTTGTTTAAGTCAGTGAAGTCTACGCACATCCTCCACTTTCCATTTGCCTTCTTCACCATCACCACGTTGGCTAACCAATCCGGGTAATAGACTTCTCGGATAAACTCTGCTGTGGTCAATTTCTGAACCTCTTCCTTGATAGCCTTGTCTCGTTCATGAGCAAACACCCTCTTTTTCTGACGAACAGGCTTAGATGAGGGGTATACATTCAATCGATGAGTAATTATACTTGGATCGATTCCTGGCATATCATCGTGACTCCATGCAAAAACATCAATACTCTTCCTCAGGAACTGGACGAGGTCTTCTTTTGTTTTCTCCTTCATACTTGTTCCAATTCTGGTGAATTTTTCCAGATCATCTTCTCGCAAAAGAACATCTTCCAATACTTCCGTGGGCTCCGCAACAAACCTTCTTTCCTCAATACTCATTGTCTGAACCTGCTCGTCCAAAGCCATCATGGCTAAATAGCATTCCCTAGCCGCCAACTGATCTCCTTGTACTTGTCCTATCCCACACTCCGTAGGAAACTTAACCGATAAGTGGTAGGTAGACGTTACTGCCTTCCAACTGTTCAGACTCGGTCTTCCAATAATAGCATTATACGAGGACGAACAATCCACCACGAGGAAATTGACTTCCTTGGTTATCTGCTGGGGGTATGATCCCACCACTACAGGTAGCGTAATGGTGCCAACAGGTTGCACCTTCATTCCTCCAAACCCTATCAATGGTGAACATACTGGACGAAGTTGATCTCGCCCAAACCTCATCTGTTGGAAGGCGGGGTAGTACAATATATCTGCTGAACTTCCATTATCCACCAACACTCTCCTGGTTGTATAATCTGCGATAAGTAAAGTTATAACAATGGCATCGTCATGCGGGTGATGGATCCTTTCAGCTTCTTCGTCGGTGAATGAGATAGTAGATTCGTCGGTGCCTCTCGTCCTTGGTGATCGTCCAGAGAGTTGGACGTTTTGCACCACTTTGAGATAAGTTTTTCTTGATTTGGAAGACTGTCCTGCTGAAGTCCCTCCTATGATAACCCTTATTTCTCCAAGCGGAGGCCGTGATGATTCTTCCATCTTTCCCTTCAACTTCTCATCTTTTTGATCTCTTCCAACGAAATGTCTTAACTTTCCTTGTCTAATAAGATTCTCAATCTGCTGCTTCAAGTCGTAACACTCGTCCGTGTCATGGCCATGATCTCTATGGAAGCGACAGTATTTATTCTTATTGCGCTTGTTAGGATCTCCTTTCATCTTCTCTGGCCATTTCAAGGAAGGATCATCCTTGATCTGCATGAGCACTTGATCGAGAGGGGCGTTTAAGGATGTATAACTCTGATTCCTGACTGGGGGGCCTTGCTTCTTGTTATCTCTGTCCCTTCTATCTTCCGTCCGCCCCTTCTTTGGACGAGGACCGTGGTCAGAGTGTCGCACCTGGTTTGCTTCCATCCTTTCAGCTCTCTTCCTCTTCTTAGCTATGATTGCGTCTTCTGCATTCATAAAGTTTTGGGCTGAATGGACGAGTTCAGCCATGGATTGAGGTTCTTTCTCATAAAGCTTGTGGATGAATAGGTCTGAATTAACCCCATTGTGGAAGGCCGCCAAGAGTAGCTTGTCATCAACCTCGTCCACGGTCAGTGCTTCCCTGTTAAAACGAGAGATGAAGGAGCGCAAGCTTTCATTCTCCCCTTGTTCTATAGTCAACAGGCTGGACGAAGAACGTTTGTGTCTTTGCCCTCCAATGAAGTTATTGACGAACAACTTACTTAACTCTTCAAAAGAACTGACTGTGCTTGGAGGTATCTTGCTGAACCACACTCGCGCTGGGCCCTTAAGGGTGGTAGGGAAGGCTCTGCACATAATTTCATCTGGAACCCCTTGGAGATGCATTGTAGTCTTGAAGGTAGCGATATGATCAAAAGGATCACGCGTCCCGTCATACGAATCCAAGGAAGGCATTTTAAACTTTGGGGGCAAAGGATGACCATTGATGGAAGCCGTGAAAGGGGAATCTGTTCGATGAACCAAATCTTCTATGGGATTTACCCTTCTCATGCTTTCCCTCATCTCGTTCATCACCTTTCTCATCTGATCCACCTCCTTCTCCAAGTGTGGCACCCTTCGCGAAGTGGTGCCCCTTGATTGACTTTCGGGCTCAGCGTTTCCCCCCCTATCTTCTTGACTCTGGGCTTGTCCTTCAGCATATCCTTCACGATGCTGCCTCAGATTGATCTCCCTAGTCAACTGTTGGTTTTGACGAGTTAACTCCGCCACGGCGGCTGCCATGGATTGCATATGTTGGATGGAAGGCGGTTGTGCGACAGGCGCTGATTGGCGATCTCGATGGGGATTGCTAGAAGCATCCCTACTTTCTTGATGGCCTGGGCTAGTAGCCCTTGATCTTGTCCGAACCATACAGCCTTTGGTCGGAAAAGGATAGAAATGCAAAAACTTGAATTTTCTTCCTTCCCACAGACGGCGCCAACTGATGCTGCACGGAATCAGTAGGCTGAATGCTTCGGCTTCGGTGGGCTACTGGTGGTTGCGAAGGCCTACAAAGATGAACACACGATCAAAGGGGACCGGTGTAGACCGGCCAAACACCCTCCGATGGCTAAGTTAGTTTCTTCCTAGAAAAGAGTTTTCAACTTTTAGAAAGAAAGTCTCAGAAAATACTTGCCTCATTTTGATTCAGACTGGTCCTTTATATAGAGGACCTTGGAGCGGTTATTGGCTTGGTAACTTCCCCAAGATTTAAGGAAATTCTCTTGAGTTCAGACATAACTTCCCCAACGGCTATAGGAGTTACAACCGTTGATGGAAGTTATGTACTTAAGAGGAATCCATGGCGATGAATTCGGGTTGAGTAACTGTTTCAAGGTTTTAAGATTCGAATCTTTCGTACTGAGAGTTTCTAAGTGTCATGTGGTCGTCCATGGACTTCGTCCATGGAAGACTTGGTTTTCTGACGGTGTTATGTGAGTCGTCCATGTACTCTTTCCATGGACGACCCTACTGCTCAGACTTGTGTGAATCGTCCATGTGTTGTGTACATGGACGATGCTACTGCTCTGTCGCTGGGTAAGTCTTCCATGTGCCTTGCCCATGGACGAGCCCACTGCTCAGACGACCAACAAGAATAATTGGCTCAAGATCACGGACGATCCATATGGACGAATATGAGTTGTAATTTTTTTACTATCCCATCAAAATATTTTTCGGAAATGCTATTTTCGGGAAAGAAAAATATTTTCAAGTGTTTGGTTTGCATTATGAAAATTGTTCTAGAAAATATTTTCATGTGTTTGGTAACATTTTAAAAATGCTATTTTCCACCACCACACAACAGGAAAACCACGAAAACACCACCACCCACACCACCACAACAACAACAAAAAAATCAGAGATCAAAGAGAGAAAGTAAAAAATCAAAATCAAATAGAAACGTAGATCGGTTCGTGGGTCGATCAAAATCACACAAAAAATCAAAATCACACAGAGAGAGAGATCGGTTCGTGGATTCATGGCGCGAAGGCTCTGGGTCGCCGGCGAAGTCGAAGGCTCTGGGTCGAAGATCGGTTCGTGGGTTTGTAGATCGGTGGGTCGAAGATCGGTTCGTGGGTTCGTAGATCGGCGAAGTCGAAGGCGTGATCTGGGCTCTCTCTCTCTCTCTCTCTCTCTCTCTCTCTCTCTTTCTCTCTCTCTCTTTGCGCGTGAGTCCTGAAATGGTTTGAAGTGAAAATTTTGACTGAAACCAATTTCCAGTTCAAAGCCATTAAAACACACGGTCAATTGAAAATATTTTCCGGAAAATTGATTTTCTATGCGCAACCAAACACCCGCATTTACGAAAAAACATTTCTGAAAATGATTTGAAGCCAAAACAAACACAGCCTTAACAGCAGAAACTAACCGTAGGGTGTGAATTGCTAACAGAACTAAACTTCAGGGTGTAAAATCAAGTTTCTGAAACTTTGGGGTGTAAAATTCAGTCAATCCCAAATTTCATGGTGTAATTTGCAATTTACCCAAAATAAAAAATAGAACCTAACTTAAGGCAGAACGCAGAAGACCTCAGACTGAGGAATTTCTGAAACTTTAGGGTATAAAATTCAGTCAACCCCAAACTTCAGGGTGTAATTTGCAATTTATCCAAAATAAAAAATAGAACCTAACTTAAGGCAGAACGCAGAAGACCTCAGTCTGAGGAGTTGGGTAGCGGCAAGCAGCAGAAGCAAAGGTAGACTAGCACACCATGCCTGACGCCACCGGCCACCACCAGTCCACCGCAACACAGCCCTGCCTCTGTCAGCCCAAGCCTGGTAATTTATATCTAATCTCTTTTATTTTTTTGGATGAGAATATTGTATCCCTTTCTCTCATATCTGAATCTCTAATGCTTGTTTGATTAAATTGTGAAGAAAATTTAATGAGAGGTAGTGATGAGAGACATAGAAGCAGGGACGGTAGTTTTGTCTAGAAGAGGCTAAAGAGAAAGAGTGAAAGAGAGAACCACAGAGGTAAACTTCTAGAGTCTAGACTCATCTTTCTCTCTTCAATCAATGACAAAATTTATATATATATATATATATTTATTTATTTATAAATAAAAAGTTGTCCAGCCAGCAGTCCTCTCTTTGTTAAGTTTGTTTAATGAAAAAGCATAGAGCTATGCTAGTGCAACATAAAGTGGCACAACTTATGCCACAACTCGCCCATGTGGCGAGTTGTGAATGATAAGACACCCCTCTACCATTCACAACTCACCACGTGAGCAAATTATAACACAAATTGTACAACTTTATGTGACACAAGCATAACTCAAAAGCAAAAACAAACACAACACACAACAGTACAACACCAGCAACACGTCAACACCTATTGCAGCCTATATGATGTTATATGCTTTTTATGTAGTTTTGTCTTATAGTGGTTTGGTGTCTTTTAAAAAATTAAAGAGATGCTTTTTTGGGTAAATAATTAAAGAGATTTTTTGCAAATTTAAAATTTATTGGTTAATTGTTGAGCACTTGTGTGAATAGTGCTTGTCTATTGTGTGTAATGATTGTAGATTATTGACCATATAATGACATGATAATTTCAAATTATATTTTATTTGTAGATTATGAAAAAGCCAATTACCATATTTGATTTTTTCAAAAGAAAAGGTTCGAATGATTTAGAAGCTAATACTAGTGGTGCAACATTGCCAACTACTAATGTTGCGGAAAATCTTGATGTCCCAATTGAGGAAAATCTCGATGTTCCAATTGAGGAAAATCCTGATGAACCAGTTGAGGAAAATCTCGACATCCCTATTGAGGAAAATTCTGCCCCCCTAACTCCAAGTCATGGGTCTGTCCCTACCCTAATTCCACTCTAAACAGGATTCTTTGCTGACTTTGGGGTTTAAACAATTTTATTTTGATCTCCACGGCTCAATGATCTTTAATTTCTGCAGTAAACTGCGGAATTTGTTTGGATTTTGAGTTATAATGGAGCCGCTTGTTGGATAAATGGAAAACGGCAAAGGTTCTGATTTTGTTTGTGGTAGTAGGATGCTGTACTAACTATGGCTGATTGTATTGCACTATATTTATTTGCTTTGCTTGGGTTGTGTGTTGCATTTGAGCTGTTTACTGAAGTCAGCTGCTTGCTTTTTTCTTGCAAGTAAATACAGCTAGAGGTGCAAAAAATGACTGTGGATTCTGCAGATTGTTGCTGCTATAGATTGCCAATTAGCTGCTAAGGCTATTGCTGTGTGCTTGGAAGGTTGATTGCTTAAGCAAGTGTTCTCCTGTTCATAGTTCACAGATGTTTGTTTAGCTTGTGCTATTAATGCACAGGTTAACCCTGTCTTTTTGGTTTGTTTTGTTGGTCGAGTGGGTTACTATTAGGCTTAGTAGTTTTGATAGCTGAATGACCTTTTGGTCTATGAATAGATTGTATCCTTCGTTTCTTTTTCAATAAAATATATATTGGAACCTGGATCCTTAAAGAATTAATTCTAGGCAGTGAAGGGTGATTGTTCCTTTTTAGTCTTTGTTTAAAGTCTTATATAATAAATTGAAACTCAGATTGATTGTTATACTCTCTACAGCCACAAGATAATGTAATCTAATACATTAAGTTTAAATGGAAATTAAACAAAGATTCACTTTTATTGTACGCTAGAATAATGCTATATAAAGTTCTAAACTAGCATGGCATCTTCGACGCATTCCCTTCCTATGAAAGGCTTTTAGGAATTGACTTGATTGTTAGTACAAACACAGTCACACATTATCGTAGTAGAACAAAGCACAGTACATGAAGAACACTCCTACACCAGAAGAGAAAGAAAATCACGACTCCAACACTAGAAGTGAAAGAAAATCATCCACTGATCCTTTCAAAAAGGGATATTAAACCAGTTCAGTTAGAAATGCCTAATCCCATGCTTAATCCAGGCATTATAATTTCTTCTATTTGTTTCATGTCTCTGCAATTCACACAAAAAAGGAAAATTCATTAGCTCACCATTTAAAACCTTGATAACATAAGAAAAGGGATAGGAATTATTTCAAGAAGGTTGTGGGTTTTAATAAGATGACAATTTCTGTTTAGTATTTTGATCATGAATGAAAAATGAAAATCCAATTTTACGATCAGCTATGATAATCTACTCAAAATTAATAAGATGGTCAACATAAAATCTCCATGTTTTTTTAATAGAAGTATTTGGGGACTGAATGAAATCAAAGTAAATGAATAGGACACACTACTTAATGTAGTCTTATAATCAAAACTAAATACCCCTTACTTGAGCTCTACTTGGTTTGCCTCTGCGGATCTCCAAACTAATGAAAGCACTTTTTAGCAATTGCAGTTCCTTAATGACTTCCTCCATACTCATTCTCTCTTCTGGGGATTCCAATGAACATAAGATTCCAATGTTAAGAATTGAGAGTAAGCACTTTTGCATGTCAACATCAATATGCCTAGAATCCTCATTATAATTAGCTTCTTCTACTTCAATTTCATTATCATTGTCATCTTTTTCTGTTGCCATCATTACCGCAGTTGCAACTCCCAATTCTTCAACTTCTCTTGGCAAAAGCATTGGGTCAACAACTTGAGCAAGTCTTTTTGGTAATGCCATCTTAACAAAATTATGGATATTTAGACCATCTTTAAACATATCATCAATGGGCATCCTTCCTGTAAACATTTCCAGCACAAGGACTCCGTAGCTATATACATCCCCCTCAGTCGATGCCTCACCACCCATGCCATACTCTTCAACTCATGGAATGGAAGGAAATTAGGCAATTTCTATCTATAATGAAATGGATTAAGGTCTACAAAATGCAAATTCAAAGAAAATGAAATGAATCTATACGGAAAAATAATATGACATATGATATTACATCCGCAATGGAAGGAAAATGTATGAAACTTTATCCCGAGGGGCCAAATTACTTTTTTTTTTTTTTTTTTGCATGTTCAATTTGATTGAAATATATGCATACAAAGAAGATATGAAGCTTAGCCAAAGGATCGAAATGTCCATCGCCAAATTAACTTAGGCATTTCTCAGAGTATGAATCTTATTTTTGCTATTAATTATTTTATTTTAAATTTTATGTAAAATTAATTATGTGCTTGTATGTACTCAAGTGAATATTTGTTATAAGAGACAAAGAAATAGTAAGCAAGAGAGTATGTTAATATGTTTATACTAATTTTACGAATATTAAAAAGCTTATATGCTCAAAAATACAAGTAGTTAATTCTTATCTTTTGATAAAGTAACAAAGAGAAAAGCAACATATTATAGGATTGTTAAGGATTTAAAACTAAATAAGAGAGGTTAAACCTGGAGCAACATAGCCGATAGATCCTTTTAACCCAATTGTACTAGTACACTTCTGGGAAGAATCATTAGTGCTTCTGAGGAGTCTTGCTAGACCAAAGTCGCATACATGAGCAATCATCTCACTATCGAGAAGAATATTGCTTGGCTTTAAATCACAATATATGATTTGTTGCTGACAATGATTGTGCATATAATTTAATGCAGAAGCCACATCAATTGCAATAATTATTCTTTGAAGGAAGCTCAAATTTTTTGATTGATTTTCGCAATCTGTCATTGGATGTAGCCACATATCTAAGCTCCCATTTGTCATGAATTCAAATACAAGAGCTTTAAATTCATCGCCATTATAATTGATATTGGAGCAACATGTTAAGATCTTCACAAGATTTCAGTGTCGAACATTTCTCAAGACATTGCATTTCGCCACAAAACTCTTGGTAGCTCCTTTAGTTTGAAGGTTAAGGACTTTTACTGCAACTAACATTTCTTCTTGATTAAGAACTCCTTTGTAAACTGATCCAAAACTACCAGATCCAATCAAATTATTGAGAGAAAATTCATTAGTTGCTCGATGAAGCATTTTGTACGAAATTGTTGGAAGGAGATCCATCTTTGAGACTATAGAAGTTGATTTCTTTTTATATTTTTTCCTCCAATAAAGAAATGATGAAACTAGAAGGAGACAAGCAACCACACAAACAATTGTGATTATTGTTCTAGAAGCAAGAGACTTTCTTGATTTTGTAACTTTGGGGCATTTTGCTAGTTGTAATTGTGGAATACCCCCACAAAGCTTATTGTTTCCAATAATTGATATTGCATCTACATTTTTTAAAACTCCAACAATTGGTAGTGCGCCCTCAATATCATTGAACGAAATGTTCAAGTATTTTAAAAATAAAAGTTTCTCTAGACCATTTGGAATAAATTCTGATAAGTTGTTTCGCGAAACATCCAAAAGTTCAAGGCCTTTCAAATAAGCCATGGATGAAGGTATGATTCCTTCAAAGGAATTCCCTTGCAAGTAGAGGTTTTCTAAATTCAATAAATTTCCAATTGTTGTGGGAATTTCACCGGACAAGTTGTTTTCAGAGACATCTAGAGAATTAATATTTTTCAAATTGCCAACTTCAACAGGTAATTTGCCACTAAATGAGTTGTAGGATAGATTAAGTAATAGTGACAAAGAGAAAAGAGAAAAAATCTGTTGAGGTATAACTCCGCTGAGGTTATTTTGTGAAATATCCAATT
The DNA here is from genome assembly GCA_030021035.2 of Notholithocarpus densiflorus. Classification (NCBI taxonomy): domain Eukaryota; kingdom Viridiplantae; phylum Streptophyta; class Magnoliopsida; order Fagales; family Fagaceae; genus Notholithocarpus; species Notholithocarpus densiflorus. The sequence continues at coordinate 58,122 of JARYZH020000802.1, forward strand.
GTTGCAAACTTTGGCAGTTACCAATACTTGGAGGTATGCTTCCTTCTAAATTGTTTTGAGAAAAGTATAAATCAACCAATTGAGTGAGGTTGCTAGTGGAGCTTGGGATTTTGCCTAACAAACTGTTGCCCCATAAGAACAATCCTTGCATCTTCTGGAACTTCCCAAAATAAGTGGGTATCACACCTGTGAAAAGATTCTCTTCCATGCACAAGCTAATTAAGTTGATAAGATTTTGCAAAGATGCAGGAATTGTTCCTGATATTTTGTTGCCTCCTAAATACAATTCATTAAGTTTTGTTGACAAGTTGCCAATAGAATTAGGCACAACACCTTCGAATTGGTTTAATGCAATTGACAGAATTTTCAATTTGCTACAATTTCTTAAAGACGTTACGAAGTCCAAATCCCCTCCTAAGTTATTCAGACCTAGAAGTAGTTGTTCAAGATCTAGTAGATATCCCAAATTTTTCGAAACTGATCCCACCAAGTTGTTAGACCCTAGGTCAATTATTTTAAGCTTAGATGCGTTGCATAAAGAACCAGGGATTGGCCCAAAGAATTTATTACCACCAATTTTAAATAATTTGAGATTAGGGAGAGTGAAGCCTATGTTTGCTGGAAGAGCGCCGCTAAGTTGGTTGATTTCAAATCCTAATATGCTGATAGATGATAAATTGTAGAGAGAGGAAGGGACCATACCATTCAGCTTATTGGATCCAACTGCGAAAAATGATAAGCTTTTCAAACAGCCTATGCTCTCTGGAATATATCCCTCTAAATTATTAAAGACTACGGAAAAAAAATTCGAGAAATGAAAGATTTCCCAAGAAAGGTGGGATTCTTCCTGTCAAATTGTTTCTAGTAACCCGAAAATAAAGAAGCTTTGACAAAGAGCCAAGCTCCATGGGGATTTTCCCAATAAGTTTGTTCCGTGAAAAACCAATTACCTTGAGTTCGGAGCAGTTGGTCAAGCTGGCTAGAATTTCTCCTCCCATCGTGTTATTTGAAAGATTGAAATGTCGTAGTCGAAACAAATGACCAACTTTCTTTGGAATCTATATAATACTAAAAGCTGAAGCGTAGCATTTAGTGTTGCTACGCTCACGTCGAGCCACGTCAGTAGCCATGTCATTTTCATCCCCTTTTCTGAATTTGTTATACAATTTTAAAATAATTTTTATAAATTTTAAAATTTAAAATACTAATAAATATAAAATCAATCCTAGCCCTATCTTCACCATAAAGCCTACTTCTTATAAAATTAATTTCACCATAAAGCCCAAACCCAAAGCCTTTTCAACTGAAACCTTTTCTAAAACCTTTTGTTTTCACGGTTTCAACTTTCAACCTTCTGTTTTTAAATTCCTTTTGTTGCACGGTTTAAAGTTCCTCTCTCCCCACGTTTTGTTTCACATTCCTTCCCCTTCCTCACTTTCTGTTCTACGGTTTCACATTTACTTCACGCCAGCCTCTCTCCCTTCTAACGGCAACCTCTCTGTCTTCCTTCCTTCCTTCCTTCTTTCCTGCCTTTCTCTCCTCACAGTATATAAATACTGATAGAAGTTGGTTCAAAGCATAAAAGCCCTAGAACCATCCGTAAACCAAAATCTACAATTTGATTATTATTTTCATTTTACTTTCTACTTCTAATTTGTTTTGTGTTTTCTTCATTTCAGATATATCTTTCTTTTTTGGTTTTCAGGAAACAGAAGTCTCTTCTCACGAAAGCTTGCAGCAAGTAGTCGTCCCAACAAAGATTCTGATATGTACATCTCTTTTCTTTTTAAAATTTTCTTTTTGGACTTTGTTTGCTTAAGTAATCCAATTTATTGCTCTCTTAACACATTATTATAATATTAATATGCACTTGAATATTGTCCAAGAAACTTTGATCGGATATTGCAAATTTGGAATTACTAAGTTGTGAGTGTAAAACCACATAATACATACCTGTTTTAGGACGTTTTGTTGTTACATTTTAATTTTTCAGTGATTCATTAAGTGTTGCTTCTTTTACATGTACACAAAATGTTTGATAAAATTCTTAAGTGATGTTTTGTTGGCCTTTTTTACTCTTTTCCCCGGTGAGAACTTTAGCCCAAAACACCGACTCCTTCAAGGTCACTCTTTTCTTCTCTCTCCGAAAAAATCGGATCATGTATTTGTGAATCATTTTAATTTTTATTTAGTTTTACTAATTCGTTTATTTTCAAATTGCTTTTAGTTTGAGTATTGTTGGTTTCAAAAGTCAATTTGGACTATAAGACTCTAATCTACACCTAAGAATTTGTTAAATTGTTTGTTCGTTTTTCAGATTTCAATTTGCCTCCAATAAGTTCCCCTTTCTTTCTTTCAGCATGTTCTCTTTTTCCTTTTTTCATTTTTATTGTTGTGTTTGGCCGTAGAGAAAAGCTCAATATTTTTGGTAGCATAATTTGAGATTTTTTGATTTGTAGGTGGTATTGACAACTTTCATCGTGATTTAATGGTTGGGTTGGTGCACACGAAAGCTTCTTAGAGAGCAACTTGGCCATTGTTGTTGGCAATGATTAGTGAGGACGTTTGTGACTTGTAAGGAGATTGGAGCAGCGGTATTCCATATTACCTTTCTGTCACTCTAAATTTCTTGCTCAAGGTAATAAAAGGTTTCCACCTTCTGTTGGGTGTGAAAGGAGTGTGGGCTGTTTTTTTTTTTTTTTTTTTTTTTTGGTGGTTTTGATGGGTTTTCCCAACTGTTTCATGTTAGAGTTTACTGCATTGATATTAGCAATGGTCATGATTTTTTTTGGGGGGAGGGTTTGTGTATAATATGATTGATAAAATTCCTCAATGAATGAGTGGTACTGGAATATATATATAAATATATATAAATATATATATATTAAAAAGGAGTTGCAGCTGTAGTTTCCTTTATTTAAATTTTTTTTTGTTAGCCCCCCAAGGAGGTTAAATTTAATCTCAAACCATTGATATTGAACCATACTTTTATATTGTTATATTATTTTGTTTTGAAAGTTTAATATGTAGAACAAGATGCTTTTTTTTTTGTGCAAGTTATCCCATTTGGTTATAAAATCTACTAAAAGTTGAAACTATGTGTGGTTGGTATGGATTTTGGAGCCTAGATATGTCTTCTCCAGCGATCACTTCAGCCCAAAGATGTTTGCCAAAGCTCTGCAGAAGTTTCTTTATGTTGTCTTGCTCTGAGTCTCTCACCCTCAGTTCATTTTCTTATCCCTTCAATTATAACCTTCTTTGGATGCCTATTTATTTTTTTTATTTTAATAACATATTGGTAAGCTATCTCAGTAAGTGCAAAAGAAATTACAGATTACATAGCCTCCTGTCATATAATTTGCAAAGACTATGATTGCAGACTACAATATGAGAAAGCATGCTTTGTTTGGCTGATACCAAAACACAACATAGCAAAAGGCCATAATATTTCTATGATTGAACACAATCTGATATTTCGGTTTTGGCCATTGTTTTATTGTAAGAGCCTATTGCATTATCAATAGAGAATTCGTTGTGTCAAGGATATTTAAAAAGGAAACTTGAACCCATTAGATTGAGAAGTCTGTTTTACTCACAAGCCTTTAACTTTTAGTTACTTTTTCTTTAACGTTTGGTTTTTCTTTATGCCTTTTAAGTTTTGGATTTTCTAAAAATAAATTAATCTTGAAGGTGTTAGCAGATTGCATAATTTGAAGAGTGAATTGCACTGGAAATAGGATCAACAAAGTTAATCAATTTGTGCTGAAAATTTGGAATTGGGTATTGTTGAGAGTAATTTATCTAATGAGGAGAAAAAATAATTTATTCAAGTAGTAATTTTGTACTAACAAATGCACTTAAGAAATGAGAATCGTGAGGAAAAAAGGAAAAGAAAAGCTTGATACTTTACAACTACTAAGTTTGGTCTAGAATATCAAATTTTAAGGCCTATTGTTATTGGCATCATAAAGCATGAAACAACTTGCTATATTCTATTTTCGTTAAATACTTGGTATTATTTTGTTACGAGAGACGGTTGTTAAATAGTATTAATGTTATAGGTTATAGCAATCTAACACTGATCATCTTGAATTCCATTTGATATTCTATTATGAATTAAACTACCATAAAAGGTTAGGATAAGTCTATTAGCCAAAAAAAGAAAAAAGAAAAAAAAAGATAGATCATCTGTCTTAGCATTTATCTAGTGATTGTGTTTGTGTAATGTGTAATGAGCATTGACTTTACTGTGTGTTTGTTGAGTTTGTGTCATCTTTACATGTTTGATAAAATATGTTTGGTCCTGCATTTTATTATTGTCATTTTTTTCCCCCTCCCAAATGTAAGGCTTTGGATTGCCATTTGTTGGGTCTAAATTGCTGAATTATTTGATTGGTTGCACTTGATGTCATATGAGCTTGCTGTACTTTTTTTTTTTGAATATTTGTATGGACCACATAACAATAGATTGTATGGATTAGGGGTAACTGTTCGTGATAGTGCAAGCCAATGTATATGAGCAATGTGTGTAAAATTAGAAGTAGGGAATGACCATATTGAAGTGCAGGCTATAAGATTACAAAGTGTAGTGCTTTGTGAATTTGGGGCTTCAAAAAGTTGAAGTAGAGTGTATAGTCAAAAATCTGATAGATGAACTAAAGTCAGTTGGACCACTAATTTGCGGATTGCCTAGATCCTTAATGATAGTAGCGGGCTTGAGTCTTCTATCAAGAATATATGTTTCTCTTACCCGACTTATCGTCTTCCTTGAAGTAGCATATGAAGCAAAGAACTATATTGATGTAATATATTGGCTAGAGGAGTCCCTTCCATGTATTATGAGTCTCATAGACAGTGATGTACCTGTTACTTAATGATAATACTATTAATAAAGTCTACACTATAGTTTTATTCACACACACACACAAAAAAAAAGTGTCTCTATTGAGCAAATTCAAAATATTTTTATTTTTCCAACAATCTGAAAACATTTTCAGGCATGTACAATTAGAGCTTCCAAACATGTAGATTCCTTTATACAAATGTATTTTTAGTGTAGTTACTCCTTTGTTTGATATTCCGTGTGTACTTGGATACATTTCAATAAAGATTGTTGTTTATAAAAAAAAGAAATAGTCATTTTATCCATTTTAAAATCATAGAACCTTCAAGCAAAATAAATATTTGTAATTTATATATTTAACTATCCCGTGCATCGCACGGGTTAGCGACTAGTTTCACCATAAAAGCTGTTGTTTTGGAGGTTGATGGCTGTAAGAAAGGTGAGGTTTCCAATGTAAGTTGTAATGGTTCCACGCAATTTATGCCCCTGTAGTGCCATGGCCGTGACTCTTTGATGGCGGTGGCCACATGTAATCCCATACCAGTTGCAGAACTAAATAGAATGATTCCATGAGTTCAAGATTCCATATGGATCATTAGCAATGGATTCTTTGAATTTGAGCAAAGCAAAATTATCTGTTTCGTTTGTTGGAATGTCAGAAGAAGTGGCAGGATGCAAGCATAGTATGGTAATTATGGTAAATAGTAGAATCATACGAAAGTATGTAAAGCATAAGTTAGGAAAATTGGGGTTGTGAAGCTTCATTGGTCTGGAAAAGCAGGAAATTGGAGAAAATTTAGTGCAAGGCAGAGTTAGATATACAAGTTTGTATTAGATATGGGCTCTTATAGTTATGGTGTGGACATAAATTGTACGCTTTAAAATGATGACATACACAAACATTTTTCATTATGATTAATTATTCTTCTTTCACTTTCTTGGAAGCACATTCATAATTTTTTAATACTGAATTCTAGAAAACCCTTACCAATTGAAAAATAGCATTAATGCACTACTAGAGTGTTGGGAAGCCAGAGCAGAGTTTGGCTGCTTTACACTCTTGTAGTGCATTAATGCTATTTTTATATTGGTAAATTTTTTCTAGGATTTAGCGTTGATAAATTATGAATGCGCTCCCAAGAAAGGGAAAGCAGAATAATTAATCATAATGGAAATTTAGAAAACAAACCTCAGTTGATGTGGGTGGAGCATCCACTACATACCCTCAACACCTCCGTCTGTTTTGTGTCATAATATTGACTCTCTTGATTTTATTCCTTATCTTTGTTTTTTATTCTAATTTGTATTTTATAACCCTAAGAATATCATATTTTATTGAACTTTTGTGTGCATTACACAAATTACTTATTAGTATAATAAAATATTAATTATAAATTATAGATAAAATTAATAGTTAATGGATTTAGTTAATATTACATTGAAATTTTTATATAAAAAATCATTAAAGATATTTAAGTCTAAACTTTCCCTAATATGTGTGACGCAAGGAAAATATTGTATGAACGCATAATATGCTTCTTCTTTTTTTGAGGAAGAATGCATAATATGCTTAGAAATAGTAAAATGATAATATAATCTAATATACTATTTTCTTAAGTTGAGAGAAACTTTGTGAAAAAAGTTTGGGAGCATATCACGTCAATAGCAAGTAGCAACTACTCTTATTAATTTTGATGACTTACTCAATATACCTCTCTCTCTCTCTCTCTCTATTGATGAGTTAAGGTTTACTGCATATTTTCATTAATTTCATATGGTTGAAATTGTAAGGAAAGAAACAATGTTGAATAGGTATTGTCATAAACTATTTGGTGATTACGAACTATATATAAAATCACTTTGAGTACAATGTTTTATTGACAAACATTCATTTTCCTAAAATTTTGAATTAAGTCTCATGATAATCTGTGGCTCAGTGTGATTGTCAGTTTCTTGGATTTGTTGTTTAATTCATAGTTCTCAAACTATTATAAATAATATAGTCGATGTTTTAGGGATGGATTATTGGTTTAGGCTTTACTTCATTCATGAAATGGTTTCTTGAGTTAATATTTGTACATATTTAACACACAGGCAATTGATTTTTCCTTTTTGCAAATAATTTGTATTTTAAACCTGCTTATTTAATTTCCTTACTTTCTTTCTTAGGATTCATTTCTTTATTTTAGGGTTTAAGCTTACAGTAATGAACCCAAAAAATAGGTGATTGGATGTACGAAATGTCAATCGTAATTTTAATTAGAATAAATTTTTATAAAATGCTCTAATGTAGAAAAATATCAATTTTCAAAAGCTTACGTAGTAATGTTAGAAAAAATTAATAAACACCAAAAGTTTTCATTTTATATGATATATATAGGAGTAGTTACGTGACTTTCCAATATTATTTATATGAAATCTCATCTTTAGATGACTCCGTTGTTAATTATATAACATAATATTGATTTTTTTTTTTTTTTGAGAAACAAACACATACACAAAAGAGAGAGAAATGGATTATAATACAAAGGCTTAATACTTGATCTTAATTTATTTAAAATTTAAGTTTTAATATATACTTAAGCTTTTTTTTTCCCTATTTTATTTAAGCATAACTTATAGATGCTACGTTTACAACATTTTTATAACAAATTACAGGTGGTTAGTTGTTATTGGTTCAAATTTGAAACTAACACTAAGATTACTTTTTTGCCCCAACAATAACAACCAGTAACAACATGCCACTTAGGATTTGTTGTAAAAATGTTGTAGATATATCATTTCTTTAATTTATTAGCCAATATAGACAAGTTCTTTTTCTTTATAAAAAAAAAAAGTTGAGTTCCAAAATGAATTTAAATATGGTTTTAAAATTAAACCGGACCACAAAATTGGAAAAAAGATTCCGTTTCCCATTTTTACTGATTGAACATATTCTATAAAAAAAAATAATAATAAAAAAGCCCATAAATTACCTTCCAAGAAAAGCCCATAAACCCCTATCTCTAACAAAACTTTTCCCTCACATTCCCCAACCGTACCTCACTCTTTTAATCTCCTTGAAGAGGAGCAAGGAGCTCTCCTGAACTGGCTGTGAAGTTCTCCAGGTCCCATTCTTCTTCTTTCATTTCCTTTTGTTTGGTTGCTTAGAAAATGGGGAAGATTATTTTAGCCACGAAAATTCACCCACAAAATTCTTCTTCTAATCAATGAATGATACATAAAAACTCTAATTTCAATTCTAAAAGCCCAGTGAAAGGCCTTGGTTTAAAGTTTAAATCTTTCTCTCTCCTTTCCTCGTATAATGTTTGAATTTGAGAGCCAATCTGAAGTGTCGAAACCTTTTAGTTTCATGTTTCTGTTAAGTTTAGACATTCTTGCTTTATTCTGTCTTCAGCTTTTCATTATTGTTAGAAGCCAAGTTATTGGTACA
>JARYZH020000803.1:0-66382 GCA_030021035.2 Notholithocarpus densiflorus
GTCCTCTTCACTTGTGGTCTCTCATTCCCTTGAACATCCATGCCGCTGAAAATTACCCACTGGTGAAATTATTTCCATCACAAAAATAGGAACTATTCACTTGTCCCTTGATTTTTCCTTAACTAATGTCTTATATGTTCTTAATTTTAAATTTAATTTATTATCAATTAGCAAAATAACAGCTGTCCTCAATTGTGTTGCCATTTTCTTTTCTACTTTCTGTCTCTTTCAGGACTTGTCCACGAAGAGGCTGATTGGAATGGGTGAAGTTCGTGACGGTCTCTATTACTACAAACCTCTTCCTTCCATCACTCTCCATTCTCAAAGCGCACCAGCCTCCACTTTTTGGCATCGATGACTTGGACACCCTTCTTCTTCTTGCATCCCTACAAGTCTTTCCTATTCCCCACATAATTTTCCATGTGATGTTTGTGCTTGGGCAAAGCATACACGCTTGCCTTTTTAATTAAATCATAATAAAATTCCATTTATTTTCCATCGAATTTATTGTGACATGTGGGGTGGCTGTTCAACCCCTTCCTACTCTGGTGCTCATTATGTATTTACTATCGTTGATGATCATTATCATGCCACTTGGGTCTACCTAATGCGTATGAAATTTGATACATACACGTCTTACACATTTTCATGCTCAAATAAAAAATCATTTTCAACGTTCCATCCTTAACATTCTAACTAAAAATGGCCAAGAATTTTTATCAACTAAAATGCAAAAAAGTTTTCATGAAAATGGCATCTTTCTTGAGGGCACATGCGTAGAAACCCCCCAACAAAATGGCGTTGCTGAACGTAAATACCGTCACCTCCTCAATGTAGCCTGCTATTTACGTTTTCAAGCCAATCTTCCATTCTCTTTTTGGGGTGAGTGCATTTTCACTGCCACTTACTAATTAATCGCGCTCCTTCCCCACGTCTTAATCACAAATCTCCTTACGAACTCCTTTTCGATAAAACACCATCCTACACACATCTTCGTGTTTTTGGTTGCTTATGTTATGCCAGCACTCTTCGCTCTCATCAGGATAAATTTTCTCCCCATGCTTTCCATTGTGTTTTCTTGGGATATCCTTTCCATCATAAAGCCTATCGGGTGTTTGAGTTAGAAAACAAATAGATTTTTTTGTCTCGTGATGTCACCTGCGTCGAACATGTATTTCCTTTTCAACTCACACCTCCATCTTCTCCTTCTGTACCTATTGTTCCTTTCCTTGTACCAAAGCCTCCCTTTCCACCTTCACCTACCCTACCACAACCACTCACTAACTCTCCACCTCCACCACCCACCTCTTTACTTCCTCCACTTGCACCACCTTCTCATCCTAAACGCCCTTTCACACATCCTACCTATCTCCAAGAGTACGTCTTTCCTACTCTTCCATTTGGATTGTCCACGACTTCACCCGCTCCCCAGCCTTCTTTAGGTACAGCCCATTCCTTGTCGTCCTTCCTTTCTTATCATCGTTTTTCTAACAATCATTGTGCTTTCCTTACTGCCCTTTCCCATCAAGTGGATCCCACTACATATTCTCAAGCTATGCGTCATTCTCATTGGCGAGGTGCCATGGCTGCTGAGCTCCAAGCCTTGGAAGCTAACCATACATATGGACCCTCACATCTCTTCCTCCTGGTAAGAAACCAATTGGCTGCAAGTCGGTTTTCAAAACAAAATTTTAGGCTGATGGATCCATTGAGCATCATAAGGCTCGCCTCGTGGCCAATGGTTACACTCAAGTTGAAGGTCTTGACTATCGTGACACCTTTGCTCCAATTGCAAAACTTGTTACTATTCGCAGTGTTCTTGCTATTGCTGCTACTAAAAATTGGTCTCTCCATCAATTGGATGTAACCAATGCTTTTCTCCATGAAGAAATTTACATAATCCCTCCACCGGGATATTGCAAACAAAGGGAGACCCGTGTTTGTCGCCTACAAAAATCTCTCTACAGACTCAAACAGGCCTATTGTAATTGGTTTTTCAAGATCTCCTTTGTTTTTCTTGCTGCTGGTTTTAGACATTCACATGCTGACCACTCTCTTTTCACTCTTTCACGTCGAACATCTTTTACTCTTGTTCTTGTTTATGTTGATGATCTTCTTGTGGCAGGTAATCATCTCTCTGTTATCAGCAAGCTCAAGTCTTTTCTTGCCCAGACATTCAAAATTAAACATCTTGGAACATTGAAATATTTTCTTGGTTTGAAAGTTGCCCACTCTCCAACTGGAATTTTTCTTAAACAACGAAATTATGCCTTAGACATCCTCATTGATAGCGGTCATTTGGGTGCTTGCCCTGCTCACTTTCCCATGGAACAAAATCTCAAGTTCAATGACATAGATGGTGCTATCCTCCTTGATCCCAGCTCCTATTGTTTCTTGGTGGGAAGATTAATTTATCTCACCATTACCCGACCGGACTTTGCATTTCCTATTACTATCCTCAGTCAGTTCATGCAGCAACCTCACCAACCACACTATGATGTTGCTGTCTGCATTCTTCGCTACATCAAATCCTCTCCGGGTCAAGGCATCCTGTTTCCTGCTACCAACTCTTTACAAGTCTTTGCCTATTCCGACTCTGATTGGGCTAGTTGCCCACTTACCAGGCACTCTACCACTGGTTTTTTTATCCAACTTAGTAACAGTCCATCTCTTGGTGTGTCAAGAAGCAATCCACAGTTTCTCGTTCTTCCGCTGAAGCTGAATATCTACTGAAGCTGAATATCGTGCACTTGCTTCCTACACAAGTGAACTCACTTGGCTTAAGAAGTTGCTTCATGATCTTCAAGTACCCCATCCTCAGCCCATGCTCCTTTATTGTGATAACCAAGCCACTCTCTACATTGCTCAAAATCCAGTTTTCCATGAACGCACTAAACACATTGAAATTGATTGTAACATTGTTTGTGAAAAACTGCGGTCTTGGCTCATCTCCACTGCTCATGTCCCCAGTAAACTTCAACTTGCTAACATTTTTACCAAAGCCTTGGGTCATGAACATTTTCAGAATTTGTCACGCAAGTTGGGCATTATGGATCTTCATGCTCCAACTTGAGGGGGAGTATTACGGATCTTCATGCTTCCAATATTCTCCATTCCATATTTAGTTTTCCTAGCAACTGTCTCTAAGTTAGGTGGGAAATTAGATCTTCCCTTTTCTGTATAGCATGATTTATGGCTTTGACTATTGTCTCTTGTATTATATATACACACAGTTGTACATGTAAAGAATATCAATATGAAATACCTTTTCCATATGCTGTATTCACTTTCTAATAGCTGTAGCCTGTAGCAACTGAATTAAGGGATGATATCAAAGTGACGGATTCAACTGACTTTGATTCAAGGTGATGGCATATATATCAGTGTAGAAAGTGTTGAGCACAAGGAAGTGGCAAGAGCAGAGGATGCAAGAGCAGTGGAGCTTGATCAGGACAACAAGCACTGCATAAACGACATTAAATAGCCTTTGTACTCTATACACGACTTGTAGTTTAGTAGCTGATTTATTTCTGTAAGTGATTGCACATGGGAGTGTTAATTATTGCTGTGTACTCACGTGTAAGAGTTAGTTTCAGGTCTGTTAGTAGCAGTTAGTTAGTTAGTAGCAGTTAGTTAGTTAGGCTTGCTTTACTCTTTGTTATATATAAGACTTTGTACTCTAGCTTTGTTAATCAATGAAATACAGAATGCCTTCATTCATTTCTTGATAATATAAGCTTGTTGCTCCAGTTTTACAATCGTCAGACATAAATAATAATTTGAAAATTGCTTTATTGAGATTTGATATCCCTGAAAAAATCATTTGGATAGGAACAAAGCATGGTGAATTTACTGTCTGTGGTGCGTACAATATGGATGTTCAACATTGACAAAGTGCAACTCGGGCTGAATCAATCAGTTGCTTTTTGTTTTTGGTAATAAAATCAATCAGTTGCTTCTTCTAGAAGTCTAGAACTTTAATTTGGAGATGTTGTTGCTGTTGTGTGGGTTTTGATTTAAGGTTTTGGGGTTGATTTCAAATGGGTTTATGGGGATATTGTTGAAGATGTTGTGCAGGTTCTCTTCTCTCTCTTTCTTCCACAGTTTCTTTTTCCCTCTTTCTTTTTCTTTCACGCCTACAGGTCTCTGTTTTCTTTGTATCTTGTGGGAAGCACCCTGTTTTAAGCATAATCATTAAATTTCCGAGATTTAGAAATAAATTACAATCATACAAACTATCAGTGATGTATATTGCAATTTCCCTTGGAATTTATAATTTTGGTACAAATTTCACAAAACCCATCTCCCAATATTGTTAGATCCAAGTGTGAAATCTGTTTAAAAGGAAAAGAAGAGTATGGGGATATCACTAATGGAGATGAAGGAGACGAATACCACTGAAGGAAAGAGTCTCATGTGTACGTTTTTAGACCCCTTAACACAAGTTGTTTAACCTAGTTATTTAGCCAAGTGATTACTAAGGTAAATTATTCAGTTCTAAGTTAACACAATAAAATCATATCGTGTATATAATGCGGAAATATAAAGAGCACAACGATATGATAACCCAAGAAATCCTAACTGGTAAAAAAACCTAAGGAGGATTTAACCTAACTATTCTCAAGGTAAAACAGATCCACTATGAAAGAATTGAAATTTTTACAATAGAACTTAGACCATTAACATCCTATTGCTACCTCGAATAGAAAACTTGCTACCACGACCACGTGACAGCTCCGACTCCACAAACTACTTCTTTCCTTGATCTGCAGCAACCACAAGTTCTCCTACTTGTGACTTTGAGACTGTACTCAAAGGTTTCAGATCTTCTTTAAAGTTCATTATGCAGCAACTGAAGAGATCATCAAGTTCTTGATGCAAATCTTGATTTTGATAACTCTATGTGTGTGTATGAAGGTAAACACCTCTAGATCTCACAAAAGATTTGATGATGATAGGGGGAGTATTGATGTTGAAGAGCAGGAGCTGCCTATGTTTAATGTTTTGCTTAGTGTTATCATGTGTCTTAGTTTATTTTCAATATTTTAATTTGTACCCATGCTTTTGTAGCTTAGTACTTGTTGATAAATGTTATGCATTTTCTTTAAGTACATCGCTCTTGTGCACTTTGTTGGATTTTATATCTTTGATGCAATTACTTTAAGTTTTTGTATTGGTTAAGTGTTGGACATGCAAATGATACTTTGCATTGAGCTTATTAGCTTGTATGTCCGAATATTCATTCCTTGTGTGAATGAGCATTGTGGTCACTATTTATAGTGATTGTTTCTTTTTGGTCAAGCCATGCTTTATTGTTTTAATCTATAGTGCTTGATCGCATTGTGCTCGCTCCATATGCATTACAACTTTTCTGCATACAATGATCATATTATGTTGTTGTTTTTAAGGAGATACTTGTTCTTATGGTTCAAGAGCTTCACAAATTCTAGAGTTAGGTGTGAGTAAGTTTTGTTCAACTGTTCCCAACTCACATGTTAAGTCTAGAGTTTGTTTTAGGGTTTTGTCACAGAATAGCCAAAGGGCGAGATTGTAAGGTTGAATTTAATCAACCATTTTGTTGGCTTTATTTTGTACCAATTTGCTTGTGAGTGAGTTTTGTTCAACTGTTCCCAACTCACATGTTAAGTCTAGAGTTTGTTTTAGGGTTTTGTCACGGAATAGCCAAAGGGCGAGATTGTAAGGTTGAATTTAATCAACCATTTTGTTGGCTTTATTCCATACCAATTTGCTTGTAATTCAGCATTTAGAAACCTTGTATTTAGGTGGGAATCATGTAAGGGTAATGTGTGTGAGAGTGTAAAGAAAAGCTCAAGAGTGTGCAACTCAGCAGGGCCTCGCAACTGGATCTCGCGACTGGATTGCGACTGGCAAGTCGCCAAAGCTGGCACATGTGTGAAGCATGCAGAGGAGCTGAAGAGTCACGCCAGCTGTTGCACTACAGGACAAAAGTCCCAGGTTGGCCAGGTAGTTAGCTCACGGCTTGAACTCGCGACTCAGTCAAGTCGCGAGGCAAAGTCGCCAGACCACTCTGTTTGGGAAAAACTGACCTTTCGCATTCCAAACACACACTAGTATAAATACCCCTTATACCCACGTATTGTAGAGAGCTTCTAGAGAGAATTTTGAGAGAGAAACCCTAAAGAAAACAAGATTGACTCATCCACAATCTTCATCCTTTGATTCTCCAAATTCCTCTACTCTCACCATCTCCATTGTTACATCCTTGAAAGGTACATTAGCCAAAACATTTTCTTACCATACTCATATCTATGAGAAGGCTATTTGGTGCTTGGGATGCTGTTAGGAAGGGATCAATTGATATTGGTTGATGCTATGGGCTATAGCGGAATCCGGTAAGCTAAAGAAAACAAAGGTTCTGCGTAACCTCATTGGAGCAAAAGGCTTGGAGAGCTTAGGTACACTGGGTAGATTAGGCTTGGAGGGTCTTCTACTGTTCATGTATCCCAACTCCATTCTTTAGTGGATTATTGACCGCTTGGAGGGCAGCGGAGAGGTTTTATGCCGAGGACTTCGGTTTCCTCTTCGATAACACATCACTGTTTTGTCTTTGTATTTGCATCTCTCTTCTCTTAATCTTTGCCATTTAATTTCTGCTGTGGTTGTGATTTTATTTGGTTTAGATTGTTTTATCAATTCTGTTTTAGCTTATGTTCATATTCCGCACATACATTGTTTGATAATAAGCTTGAATTGGTAATTTGTAAATTGGGGGTCTAAACGTTCAAGGTGTTTTATACACTATTTGAACATTCAATAATATCTCCCCTTTTGGCTATTTTGTGACAAAACCCTAAAACAAACTCTAGACTTAACATGTGAGTTGGGTACAGTTGAACAAAACTCACTCACACCTAACTCTAGAATTTGTGAAGCTCTTGAACCATAAGAACAAGTATCTCCTGAAAAATAACAACACAATATGATCATTGTATGCAGAAAACTTGTAATGCATATGGAGCGAGCACAATGCAATCAAGCACTATAGATTAAAACAACAAAACATGGCTTGACCAAAAAGGAACAATCACTATAAATAGTGACCACAATGCTCATTCACACAAGGAATGAACATCCAGACATGCAAGTTAATAAGCTCAATACAAAGTATCATTTGCATGTCCAACACTCAACCGATACAAAAACTCAAAGTAATTGCATCAAGGATATAAAATCCAACAAAGGGCATAAGAGTGATGTACTTAAAGAAAATGCATAACATTTATCAACAAGTATTAAACTACAAAAGCATGGGTACAAATCAAAATACTGAAAATAAACTAAGACACATGATAACACTAAGCAAAACATTAAACATAGGCAGCTCCTGCTCTTCAACATCAATACTCCCCCTATCATTATACTCCCCCTATCATCATCATCTCCCCTTTTTTGTCATGGAATAGTTAGTCCTCATTTTCTTCTAGCTTCCGTTGGATTTGGTCCAGTTGGGTCTGGAGAGAGGTGAACTTCATATCACAACGGATGAAGAATTCCAGTTGGGTCTGGAGAGAGGTGAACTTCATATTGTAAGTACCCTTAGTTCTGGAGATAGTGAGGAAACACTGATTGAGTTTCTAGTTTGTGAGAATTCCAAGTTTCTTCCAAAAGTGTCCCGAAGTAACTCCTCGTTAGGATACAAATCATCATACACCAGTGGTGTAGTAAGCATTGGCCGGTTGATGTGTAGGATTTCTGCTAGATAAACAGGAGACACTATGAAGCTCTTTCCTCTAACCCAGCATTTAAGCTTATCTCCTTCAACAATGGCATTAGCATAGAATTCTTTCACCATGTTTACATACGCATCATCAAGGTCGGAGAGAAGGAAGTTCCAATCCTTGGTGGAAAATCATATGGGAATGTTGGTTTCACAGAGAGACGGCTAGTCAACAGCTCTTTCAACCAGTGGTGTGGCTTCTCTGAAATAATTCTCATGGGTCTGAAAGGCAGCATAGGATCTGAACTTGTTGGGATCATACACTCCTGATGGTGAACGGGTCCTTTTTCACCTAGGGGAGAGGTCATCAACATCAATTATGGGCTCTTTTCCTTTACTGCTACCTCTTTTCATAGCTGCTCTCTTGAAATGAGACATTTCCACGATGCATCATGTTATACCAAGGAACAAGAAAAACCACACAAGACAAGTAGCCTTATTAGCACTAGATTAGACCCAAATCAAAAATCTTGAATAAACCCCTAAAATCATGAAAGGTAGGTTTCAATCATGACAATGAGTGTGTGTGTGTGTGTTACAAAGAACACATTATACACGCAAAGCAGAGTGTAACAGTGAAAAGCCACCAACAATCACACAACAATTTCATCAAAAGATCAAAAACCCATATTCACACATTAGATACACAGATATCAACAAAAGCACACAATCCAAGAGATATATGAGATGAGATGTGAAATATATTGAGAAAGAAACAAAACCCATACCTTTTCTTGAAGATTGGTGAAGGACAATATGGAGAATTTGAGTTTGAACACAGTGTTTTTGAAAGAGGAAAAGTCAGACAAGAAGATGAATAGTCACAAGATGCGAGGGAAAAAATGAAAAGTTAAAAAAAAAAAAAAAAAAAAAAAAAAAAAAAAAAAAAAAACTGATCTGAAAAAAACCCTTATTATGCAAAACACGCTATTTTCGCGACTAAGCCAAGTTGCCAAGACAAGCCGCTAAACACCTTAGACAAAATTTTTGAAAAAATTTTCTAAGTGTTTTTCGTGACTGGAAGGTACACCCACAAGGAAGTCGCGAAGGGAGCCGCAAAACTTCTAAGTAGGCTCGCAACTGAAGCTTCCACTCGCGAACAAGTCGCCAAACTGAGTCGCGAGGAATCTAAAACCCAGAATTTTTGAAAATTTTCTAAGTCTTTTTCGCGACTAGAGCATTGACCCACCAGTGAGTCGCGAAAAACTTCTGTGTAGGCTTGCGACTAGTTTGACCCGCAACCAAGTCGCCAAAACAGGGCAACACTGTTTTTTGAAATTTTTGATATGTTTGTAAAAACAAAAGACTTTCCAAAAACAATTAAAACACTCAAAAATCTTTTTGTGTTTGATCAACAAAAAATGAGTATGTGAAACACATTTAAACAAGTAGAATCACACAAATGAATAAGGCATTCATTGAGCATAAACATGTGTGATGTGTGTGGGTATCAAAATTGAGATAGTCCTTAGTCTAATGTGAAGCTTCAATGATCAATTCAACCAAGACATACACAATTAGCACTAGGTAAAGTGACCTATCTCAATTATAGAAATATGCATTATGACCTCCCACATAAACTTGATTACATAATATTGAAGCTTTTCATTTGGCTCCATTCACATCATAACATTTGATTTTTTGAATCATTACATCTCATTGTGAGATCGATGCTTGAAATTTTAAATATTTCAATTTAATGAGCAAGCCTTTGGCTTTTTGGGCATCATACATTTTCATAAAAGTTGCTTTCCCTTTTTCCTAGTCAAATGCTAGTATGTGCGACGGTTTTTGCAGCTCATTATCTCTTTTCATTTTGAGATTTACATTTTTTGAGCTCTTTAAGCAAAAATAAATAAAATAAAAGAGTGGGAAGATATATAGGCACAAGTCTATGCATGTCTCAAGATCAACAAAACCATTAACTAATCATTCATGACAAGTTTGAAAATCTACTTACAACAATCACATAGATGTCAAGATTTCTCCCACAATGATATGAGTGCATAGGGAACAAGCTACGCTCATAAATGCACAAGGCCATTTGTACAAAGGTATGAGGCAAAACATGCTTGTGACAAAACACAACAATGTCGATCAAACTTTTTGGATTTTCTACTTTTTATGTGTTTTTGGATTTTTGACAAAAACAATAAAAGATTGATAAAAAACAACAATGTAAAAACATTTAAGGTAAAACAAACAAACATAACATGCAATCCAGATAGCCAACAAGGTAGTGTGTGCCCTACAAAAGGTAAAATAAAGCAAGATAGAGAGGTAGAGCACACATCACATATGAGATTCAAGGAATTGTACCAACACCAATGGTCTTACGGAGTAATTCAAACCATGGACCATCGAAAGGCTTGGTGAAGATGTCCGCCTTTTGATTGTCTGTGTGTATGAATTCAAGACATACAACTTTATCTTCCACCAAATCCTGGATGAAGTGGTAACGTATCTCTATGTGTTTTGACTTTGAATGCTGAATTGGATTCTTAGAGAGATTTATAGCACTGGTGTTATCACAGAAAACACACATTGTATCTTGAGGAATCCTGTAGTTATGAAGTAGCTTTTTCATCCAAAGGAGTTGTGTGCAGCAACTTCCAGCGGCTATGTACTCAGCTTCTGCCATAGAGAGAGACACGGAGTTTTGTTTCTTGCTCATCCAAGAGACAAGATTGTTACCAAGGTAGAAGCAGCCACCTGAAGTACTCTTTTGATCATCCACACTTCCAGCCCAGTCTGCATCTGAGTAACCGACAAGGCAAGCATTAAAGTCCTTTGAATACCACAACCCATAATCCGAAGTTCCATTGATATATCGTATGATTTGCTTCACCGCAGTCAAGTGGGATTCCTTTGGAGCAACTTGATATCTAGCACAAACACCCATGCTAAATGAAATATTTAGTCTACTAGCTGTAAGATAGAGTAAACTTCCAATGATACTCCTATACAAGGTTGGACTCACTTCTATCCCGGAAGAATCAACACTCAGCTTTGTAGACGAACTCATGGGAGTAGAGGCATGCTTTTTGGAGTCTAATCCAAACTTCTTGACAATATTTCTAGCATATTTTTCTTGTGAAATGAATATGCCTTCCTTCTTTTGAATCCTCTATCCAGAAGGTAATGGGTAAGCTGATCATACCAAGCTCTATGAGCTTGTTTCAAGCCATAAAGGGCTTTCTTCATTCTCAGCACATGGTTCGGGAAGTGAGGATCTTCAAAGCCTTTGGGTTGTTCAACAAACACTTCTTCATTCAGGTATCCATTTAGAAATGCACACTTCACATCCATTTGGTAGAGTTTGAAGTTCATAGTGCATGCAATTGACATAAGAATTTGAATAGACTCAAGTCTTGCCATAGGAGTGAAGGATTCATCAAAGTCTACCCCTTCTACTTGAGTGTATCCTTGAGCCACTAGCCAAGATTTATTCCAGATAATCTCTCCATCTTCATCGGTCTTGTTTTTGAAGATCCATTTGGTGCCGATGACATGAACATTTTCAGGCCTAGGAGCAAGTTCCCATACATCATTTCTCACAAATTGATTCAGCTCTTCATGCATTGACTCAATCCAATTTTCATCTTGAAGAGCTTCTTCTACCCTTTTCGGCTCGAATTGGGCAAGGTAGCAATGATATGTTACATGATTGGCTAGAAGAATGTTTCCTTTTCTAAGTCAAAGACCTTCATCTAAAGACCCAATGATGTTACTGTCCGGATAGTTTTTAATCACCCTTGAAGATGGCTTCTTTGATGTGGACACTTCATCATTCCGGGAGATAGGAGGATGAACTTCTAGAGGAGTGAGCAGACTTGCTGTTCTAGACATTGATCGTGTTTCCACTCTTGAGTTCACGGGAGTTGAATCCTTTTCTGGTGTAGGTCCTTCAACCTCTATATCAAGAGCTTTGACCTCAACTATGGGTTCTTTGGTGCTTGGCCCTTCTCCATCATCAACCATTTCTACCTTTGTTATGGCATCATCAATTTCTACATTGATGGATTCCATTACCGTCTTTGTTCTCTTGTTGAATACTCTATATGCCCGACTAGTAGTAGAATACCCAAGGAAAATTCCTTCATCACTTTTTGCATCAAATTTTTCAAGGTTCTCCTGATCATTTAGAATGTAACACTTGCTTCCAAACACTCGGAAGTACTTCACTCTTGGCTTCTTTCCATTCCAAATTTCATAAGCGGTCTTCTTTGTTCCCGCCCGGAAGAATGTTCTATTACCAATGTGACATGAGGTGTTCACTGCTTCTCCCCAAAACTTTTGAGGGATTTGCTTGTTGAGTAGCATAACTCTTGCCATTTCTTGAATCACCCGATTCTTCCTCTCAACCACTCCATTTTGTTGAGGAGTTTTGGGGGCTGAAAATTCCTTTTTGATTCCATTCTTCTCACAAAACGACTCAAATCTTGCATTCTTAAACTCCTTGCCATGATCACTCCTTGCCATGATCACTCCTTATCTTGACAATAGGAACCCCTTTCTCGTTTTGTAGTCTCTTGCAAAGAATTTCCAATTTCTCATATGCTTTTTATTTTTCCCTAAGAAATTCAACCCAAGTGTATCTTGAGAAATCATCAACAATGACCATAATGTACCTCTTTCCTCCTAGACTTTCAGTTCTTGTAGGCCCCATTAGATCAACGTGAAGAAGCTCTAAACAACGTGAGGTAGCAATCACACTCACTTTCTGATGACTTGCCTTTGTTTGCTTTCCCATTTGTCATGCACCACAAATAGTCTTCTCCACCTTCCCAAACTTTGGAAGTCCCTCGACCACTTCAAGTTTAGATACTTTAGCTACTTGTTTGAAATTTCCATGCCCAAATATGTGATGCCAAAGTTCCAACATGTCAACACGAGCACTTCTATACGAGATGGGTGCCGTAGGAACTACACCACAGCAATTGTCGGTAGTCCTATTTCCTTCCAAGACTTGAATCCCTTCTTCATCAATAATTATGCACCCCTTCTTTGAGAATTGAACAAGGAAGTCCTCATCATATATCTGAGTGATGCTTAAGAGATTTTCCTTCAGCCCTTTGATATACAAGACATCTTTCAATGGAGGTAATCCCCGTATCTCAACAGTCCCTTTGCCAAGAACTTGAGCATGACTTCCATCGCCAAATGTCACATAGTCACCAACCTTCTCTTTGAGAGACTTAAACAATGATTTATCCCCTGTCATGTGATGAGAACAGCCGCTATCAAGATACCATAAACAGGAATTGAAAACCTTCAAAGAAGTGTGCACAAATAAGCAAGCATGAGATAAGCACTCTTGACCTTCAAACAGAAACTTGTCTTCATTTTCCATGCTCTTGTTAGAATGGATTTTCTTTTTCAGATTCTCAACCTTATCACACAATATTCTATTTCTTCTTTTATACTTCTTAATCAAGAATTAGACTAACATAGACTATTGTGTAAGATGTGATTCTCATTTTCAAAATATTTCAACATGTGAACAAACATCTTGGCATGTTTCTTTGTTTTTAATAACTCTAGGAGTTCATTCTTAGGACACCCTTTAAACATACTCAAAGAGTCATTATCACAAACATTTAAGCCAGAATTCAACATAGCCTTTTCCATAGATTCATCCATAGCTAAGGGGTCTAGGATCGTACTAAGGTAATTAAACCACAGCTAGTGCACCTGCTCTGATACCAATTGAATGTTCAAATAGTGTATAAAACACCTTGAACGTTTAGACCCTCAATTTACAAATTACCAATTCAAGCTTATTATTAAACAATGTATGTGCGGAATATGAACATAAGCTAAAACAGAATTGATAAAACAATCCAAACAAAATAAAATCACAACCACAGCAGAAATTAAATGGCAAAGATTAAGGGAAGAGAGATGCAAACACAAAGAAAACACAGCGATGTGTTATCAAAGAGGAAACCGAAATCGTCGGCGTAAAACCTCTCCGCCACCCTCCAAGCGGTCAATAATCCACTAAAGAATAAAATTGGGATACATGAACAGCAGAAGACCCTCTAAGCCTAATCTACCCAGTGTACCTAAGCCCTCCAAGCTTCTTGCTCCAACGAGGTTACGCCGAACCTTTGTCTTCTTTAGCTTACCGGATTCCGCTATAGCCCATAGCATCAACCAATATCAATTGGTCCCTTCCTAACTGCTTCCCAAGCACCAAATAGCCTTCTCACAGATATGGGTATGGTGAGAAAAGGTTTTGGCTAATGTACCTCTCAAGGATGTAACAATGGAGAGGGTAAGAGTAGAGGAATTTGGAGGATCAAAGGATGAAGATTGTGGATGAGTCAATCTTGTTTTTCTCTAAGGTTTTTCTCTTAAAATTCTCTCTGGAAGCTCTCTACAATACGTGGGTATAAGGGGTATTTATACTGGTGTGTGTTTGGAATGCGAAAGGTCAGTTTTTCCCAAACAAAGTGGTCTGGCGACTTGGCCTCGCGACTTGACTGAGTCGCGAGTTCAAGCCACGAGCTAACTGCCTAGCCAGCCTGTAGTACAATAGCTGGCGTGACTCTTCAGCTCCTCTGCATGCTTCACACGTGTGCCAGCTTTGGCGACTTGCCAGCCGCGATCCAGTCGCGAGGCCCTGCTGAGTTGCACACTCTTGAGCTTTTCTTCACACTCTCTCACACACTACCCTCACATGATTCCCACCTAAATACAGGGTTTTTAAATGCTGAATTACAAGCAAATTGGCACGGAATAAAGCCAACAAAATGGTTGATTAAATTCAACCTTACAAGATTCAACACACAACACTCCAAAGACCTCTGAAATGTAGCTAGGGTTTTTCCTTTTATACTTGGAGTAAAACACAAAACTCTACACGTCAAAAGGGGTTGGGCTGAATTGGAATTTCTGCAGAAAAATAAATCTGCACATGTTTCGATCGATCGAGCCTAATTTTCGATCGATCGAGCCTTGCAGATTTTGTCCAATAATTTCTGCAATCACTTGATTCTAATTTTACAATTAAACACACTTTGAGCAAGCCTAAACCTAGACTCTATGTTTTGATCATGGTTTGCCAACGCTTTACAAATTGAAGTTCTAATACATTAGTTCCTAAAATCTTAGAACCTAACAAACTCCCCCTTTGGCAATCCATGACAAAACACATTACAAAAAAAAAAATGCTCAAAGTAAAAACAGCCCATTTAAATCTAAAAAGCCCTAAATATAATTCAACCTAACTACTATCTATTAGTTGCTAAAGCAGACAGTAGCCACGACTGAATTAACCTGTAAATTCCTGAAATACTTAACAAACACATAAACGCATGTATGGAAAATACAAGTAAACCAAAATTAAACTTCTTGATTTCACAAAACATAAAATAAAAGACATATATCATGAATAACCTCAAAAATATAAATCAATAATCAAATGTACCATATGTGAAACAAGAAACAAAAAAATACTAAACACAAAGCATAATGTCTCCCTTTAACATATACAACCCATTAAAATAATGAAATACATCAAAGCCAAAAAACAAAATACATCAAATGAGCTTCTAGGTACAATCTACAACACATTTTTTGCATTATAAGTATTTCAAATACGTATTTTCACAACATTTTTTTAACCACAATTTTCACATCATTTTAAAAACTTTTGTTTGAAATCCGTACCAAACAAGGCCTTACACTCTAGGAACACACAACATAGAATGTAAAAGACTCGTTCTTATTTCTTAAAGGAGGATAGGATGGAGAGGTAAGAGGAAGTGAACTCTTATTCTTTTTTCCTTTTTTCACTCTTGGTTGGAATGGAGAAAATTATGGGTATTTATGCAAGACCATGTAACCTTAACTTCCACCATATTAAATTACATAACTCAAAAGATTTATTACTCCGTACAATAACTCCTCCTTTTACTAACTTATTTCATAATCTAAATTTAATTTAACTAGTCACAAACCTGCGCAATGCGCAGAAAAATTTGACATCATATATATATATATATATATATATATATATTTTTGGTGGTGAAGTTAAAAATGAGAATAGTACTGGTGACTTTTTTTTTTTTTTTTTTTTTTAATAAAAAAAAAATGGGTAGATGGGACGACCTAAGTTGGACTTGAGACTTATAAGTAATAGTCACAAACTCATCTCAAAATAATGTGATTACATTCTAATATAGAGTAGTATATATTCTGTAGGTAAAGAAGTCTATATCTTGATATATATATATATATATATATATATATATATATATCTAAGGAAACATGTTGCAATTTTCTTTCAATTATTATATATGGCAAGATATTTTGTAACATGATATAATATAGCGAAATATGCATCAAAATCCAACACAATAAAAAAAAATTGGAGAATGTACAATTTTGATTAGAACATGAAAATGAATCTCGATTATTTCATATGGAAGCTAACATTATTTTTCATTTTTTGAGAAGTTAATGAGCAATTTATACAAACTTTGTTTATTAAACCAAGTTATAACAATTTATATTTTGATATTCACTAAACTCATATATGAAAATCACCTATTTTATAGAATTTTTTCTCCACAATTTAATAAACCTGAAAACAGAGGAATCTAAATTTGTAGTAAATCTTAGTCAATCAATAAATAACACAAAAGGAGTAGGAGAAAGCAAAATTAGTCATGATAGAATTTTTTATACATGCTCATAATTGTGTTTTCCTACCATAGAACCAGTTCATTTTGTTGAGCTATTCACAAATTTATACATTTAATACTCTTGTTCTCTATGACTATATCTAGTTTGATCTCTTCCAGTTCTAGGTCTACAGCTTTAGCCCAAATTATAGCATATAAGCCAATGATCATGCAAAATGAACCTAGCAAGATGAAGCCAAACACAATTTCTAAATTTTAACAAATCAGCCAAGAAAATAGTAAGAGAAAAAAACAAAAGAAAACTTCGAAGAAGAGCATATTTGTTTGTGGAGCACCAAGCCTAAAAAAAAAGTGTAATATATCCAATTCATATTGTGTTGTCCAATATGTAGCAGAAATGGATTCCACTCACTTGGGAAAAATGACAGCAAGGAAAGACAACCAAAAGCTGAGTCTAAAAAGTAAGAAGTCTTGAAAGAAGAGAGATTGAAGGTTAGCTGCCCAAGGACGCCTCGGAATGGAAAGTCAGCAAGTGACTTTTAGAGAAACAGCACTAAAAGATGAAAAATATCAGAAACAGGGAAAGAACCAGCCATTAAAGTGGCTGTCATAATAGGGGCTCTGGTACCCAGGGAGCCAAGGGGGGAGAATCAGTGGTATCCGAACCTAGAATGACACTATAAAAGGGGAAGACAGCCAACATTGAAAGGGGGATCCAGCAATAGAAAATCACAACAGAATCATTGAGAAAACTCTGTCAAAAACTCAAAGAAAGTAGGTAAATATCTCCCAATATCCCAGAAACAGCCATTATAGCACATACTTGGATTCAAAAGGATTCAAACTTTGCAAGTCTTAGAGGCTTGGATAGCCATCAAAGTCTGTAATTTTTGAGCTTATTTGAACCTTGTATCATGGCTTAGTGAGCACATTGTAACCATAATTAAGTAAAACTAATGAAGTATTTCTTATTAATTTGAGGATCCCTAACAATTGTTTTGTGTATTTCCTGATTACTTTGCATTCCTTTTGCTGTTTTCAATGTTATTCAATACAAATATTCTCGTTTGCTAGTTTATGTGTATTGTAGGAAGCTTGCCTTGTGCACCACTTGGTTCTTAAACAGCCCCTTTAGCTGCAGTGAACCAAGCCCAGTCCACCAAACTACAACTATTTGGCCTAGGATCCTTGGGCCTGTGTGCTAAAGAAAAAGGCACTCTCATAAACTCCGAAAGATGAGTTGAAAATCATAGACATGGTAACGACTTTAACAATGAGCTGAAATCACAGAACATGGTGAAAACTCAAATTCAACTCTAGTCAACGTTAAGATAAGGTCAATGGTCTGGTTTAGATCGACTTAAGTCAACAATCTAAATCTATAAAAAGTCAATGGGCCAATTTGATCTTGTTGATTCAGCCATATCCAGATTGGTTTAGTAGTCCAATCACCAAACTAGTTTAGTTTCGGATCCGATCGAGTTAGACATCCAAGTTAACCCGACCTTTAGAAGGTTGGTTTTATTTTATTTTATTTTTACTAATTACCCTAGAAGGTTACTGTTGTGGGCCTTGTGACATGCAGTGTGGTAGGACAGGATGAGGCACATGGGGTCATTGTCATTAGTCGAAATCTTTTGAAGGCGCTTGGAGGCTCCAATGAGGCTAATTCTAATAGATTTGAGTAGATTGACATGAGCTCTACCCAACAGTATGTGTGGTGTTTCAATCAGATACCTTGAGAGTTGAGATGGAAGATTTGATATTAGCAGTGGTCTTGCGGCATTGTGGTGGCTTCTGTGATGCAATTCACTCACTCACTTTCTCTCACAAATATTTTTATATTTTTTACTTTTAACTTTAACTTTCCTTTAATATATTTTATTTAATAGTTGAGATTGAAAATTGCATTTTCAACTTTCAATATCAGTCATAGATTACAATTGCATCAAGATAGATATTGCACATGATCTGAATCCGTCATCTAGCATCAATAGAATGGTGCAAGAGTTCTTAGAGCCTTAGACCAAAGTTTTGAATTCCATTCCAAAGACCATTCCGAATTGGCCAAGAGAATAGAATATTTTGGTATTGGTGTGTGCCAGTGCACCATTCTGAGGTTATGATATATATATAAATATATATATATATATATGTATGTATATATATTAACCCAATAAATGCATAAAAAGAAAAACATATTGCACTTAAATATAAACAGAAGTTGGTCCATAATGAGTAGTGGTTCCACTGATTGAGCTATCCATTTTGGATCTTGAAGAAATGCAGCTCCCAACGAACCATAGCCTAATCCAACACCCAATTTCTTCATCTTCCACGCCACCTTTAGCTTCCACCACTTCCTTCTTCTTCTTCTTCTTCTTCACACCCTTTGATTTTCCCACTTCCCAAGTCTTCACTTTACCATTCTGACTGCCCAATCCCATCCCCCTCTGTTTCTCAATAACCCCTAAATACTCAAACCCAACATACCATCACGACCCTCTCATCTCCCCCTCCACCCAACCAGTAGTCAATCTTTCTTAACCAACAAAACCCACGTAGAAAATCACCATATAGCACTAAAAAATTCACCTTTTTGGCTTTTTCCCACTTGGACTGACAAAATTAAATATATAAAAAAACCCAGATGGGAAAACAGCTAGATCACAAGGTAAAGATCAAATTTTTGACTAAAATTTTGAAAACCCAAAGAGAAGAAAAAAGAGTACTTAGCTTAAACCAAAGAGAAGCAACGGGTAGTGTGATTTAGCTTCATCCTTTTGGAGGCCAAAATCAATGACACAATGTGGTTGAGCCGTGAGGGAGAGTGAGAGTGAGATGGAGGCCAGAGAGATAGACATGGAGAGATTGAGAGAAATTGAGGGCGACTAAGAGAGCAATATTACTAAAAAGGGCATGCAACTTACCCAAAATTTCAATATCTTTTATTGATGTTAAATTCCGGGCCGGAACACTATTCTCAGTCGGAACACCAGAATGGGCAGGCACGGGGCAGAGTTTGAGCCAGTATAGAACTGGGGGGGGGGGGGGGGGGGGAGGTCAGCTGCACTGAACATGGCAACGGAATGGAAAATTTCCCCCATTCCGGCCACAATAGAACGGAATTCAAAACTTTGGCTTAGATGGTGGTGGAGCTAGACCAAATAAGTCAAAAACAACTAATAAGCATTGAGAAAGACAGGTCGTACTGAAACATCCGATGACACTATAAGATAGGAGTTGTGGCTATAATACATTAATACCATGTTAGATTTAGGAAAATACGGAGAAATATAGTATAGAGAGAAGAGAGAGCACAATGATTATGTGGTTTGGCCTAATAGCCAATGTCTGTGGAGGAAGACTTTGACATTTATAGCTTCATTATAATCTCGATTATATATTGCAATAAACCCTAAGGGGGTATATATAGGGATTAAAAGCCAGTGTTATACATGTAATTTAAAATATACTTAGGCCTCTTGAGTCTTGATTCAATACACATAAACCTAATCTCTCTAACACAAACAATCTACAAATAAGAGGAAAAATTATTTCAATTTTTTTTTTTCCAAGAGAGAGATTTTGATGTTTGCTGTGGCTTTGAGATGCCTAATTAACTTAAGAGATCCAGTTGGACCTAGAGCTGAACAACATGCGTCTGGGTTTGACACCAATGTGAGCGTCAAACCCAAATAATGAACTTAAAAAAAAAAAAATTAAATAAATAAATTGAAGGAAGTTTTATTGAGATAGTATAAATAGTGTACAACTTGAGCAATACATTGCATAATACAATGCAGAATAACATCCATCCTAACCAAAATATGAGAGAGGCTTTCTATTTAAATGAATTGGGTAGCACATTCCACAGCCCTTCGAACAAGCAAATCGTGAGAAATGTTAGATTGTTGCAACCTTAACCGCACTTCATTTTTGTTATTCCACAGCAACCAACTAAAGGTTCAAAAAATCTAAATGTTCCGGCTAGCTACTGTAGGAGTTCAAACATACTACCAAGCATGGACGGAGCCATGGTTGGACTTGGGGGGCAATAGTCCTCCCTTCCATTTTTTTTTTTTTTTAAAATATTATTATATATATGGGTACTAATTTTAGTAATTTTGTTTTATAAAAGTACACTTTTACCCCTTAACAATATCATTGATTATTTTAAGAGTATTGTTATGGTCACAAATTTTTTTACAACATTTTTACAAACTATTAAGGTAGCAAATTCTTATTGGTTCACATTTGAGCCCACCATTTACATTATTTTTTTACTTACTAATAACCAAAAAAGTTTATAGTTCTAGATTTTTCCTCATTTTAAAAAGACTATTAAAAAAAATTTATAGATCTAAAATCCAAAACAAAATATACAAGTCCAAAAAAATTTGTCCAACAACAAAAATTAACAATAGTAAATCTATAAAAATAAAAAATAAAAAATAAAAATCTTAATCAACCAATTTTACCTAAAACAAAAAACTTGACCTCTTAAAAAATTAACAAAATCATTTTGTTCTTACCCAGTAACGCACAAAAAAAAAAAAAAAATCAGCGACTAAGCTGTAATAAAGTCGGAGGCCAAAGTCACTGCACACAGTCAACAATAGAGCCCCTAACTCTGTGTTGTGGCTCTGTCCCTGCTATCAAGGACATCCGTGAAGTTGTAATGTGTACGGATTGTAAAAACTGCACACAAGCAACTTCTCCTCCTCACTGCTTTTGCTACTCGCACGTCCATACACGTGGACGTGATCGTCGACATCCTCGTAACCATTTAGGAAACAATCATGAGTCAAGCTAGGTGGCTATTACTTTACATTGGAAGAGATTTTTTTCGTAGTAGGTAATATGTCATTATATTCTCTCCACACAACCCTTGACCTTGTTAGCCAATCTAAGGTTCCACAAATTCTTCCATAAATAATGAATGTGTGCTTAATTTGAAGATTGGCCATATGTAGTGCGAAAGTGTTTGGTACGGAGCATAGCGTTGGCACTTCTAACAATTTAACTGAATACGTTCCTAAGGTATTTCCTATCCAAATTAGAACATCATTCGGTTACCTGTAACTCAAAGGTATTCTTTTGGTAATTGAAGCTACATGAGGAAAAAAATTTGATACATAAGTGGTACATTCAATTATTGAGTGGTTCGGTTAATGAGTGCCTCCACTTTAGCGGTATTAGATAGCATTGTGTACAAGGAAGTGAGTTTGAATGAAGTGGGTGTCGGTAGTCAACAATCTCACCAAAACTCAATTGTTTTTTATTGACCTACTCTCCATTGTGATCCCTTAAGCAATATAGTGTTAGGATTAGTGCCCTAAGATCCTATTATACAATATTGTGTATGATATTATGTATGACATTATGTTATAAATAACGAATTTGTTTTATTATCTAAAATAATGGTAACATAAATATTTGGACATTATCATATAATCCTTGAAATGCATAGTATGTGATTTATGTGATTAGTCATAGAAGATATAAATCACAAGTTCTTTGTAAACTCAAAACCTTAGTTCGTAGTCGGTGATGAAATTGCGCATTTCATCTGTGAAGACTATAACGTGTCAACTAAGTTAGTTTGTCCTGATCATGGAAATAGAGACTTCTAGTTGATATGTTGATGTGACTTAAGTGTATAAGACATATTGAATTGGACCATTATGAGATTAATTATTCTATTAATGACTATCAACTGAATAATAAATCTCATGACTTTAATTTACATAAACTCTTAATCTTGAGAGGATAGTGAACCCGATCATGAAATGTAGATTGCTTTGATATATTAGGAGTAAGATCTAATTCAACGGTTAAAACCTCAGTATGTTGGACAACCACACATAGTGTTAAAGGAACACATATCCTCAAGATAGAATTCATAGTTACTTTGTAGAGACATAAAATATTCTCTTGAGATAAGTTTAATGAGTTTGGTTATTCAGAGTGTTAGGCCTAATCACTTTAGTAAAGAGTTACTAAAGTTTTATATTTTATGAAATTTGATTTCATAAATAAATATATATATATATATATATATATGAATAACTTAAAGGATTAAACTGAGTACTCAATGATCAAGAGGTAGTAATTTTCAAAGTGACAGTTATATATTATGACTTTATATTACTACGAATATTTTCATGAAGGGGTTAATTGTTTAGATAATAAAGTCTTGGGATTTAATTTTATTAATAAAACCTAGAGTGCAATCATATTTATATAGTGGTATTAAATATAATTAATGGTAACTTTGGGCTTGTCAAAAGTTGACAGATAAGCCCAAAGCCCATTGGAGCTAGAGTTTTATTTGTCCCTTCGGTCCCATCCCAAACCACACACTAGAGCCCAATTAGGCTGGCCCAAAAGGCTAGTCCAATTAGATAATCAGTTGTTTATTTAATAAGAGTTATTAAATAAAGTAACTGCTTTTGACAGTTAAAAACGTATGTATGATTAAAAGAGAAAAATACAGTTTTCTCTAAATACATTCTCTCATGAACAAGTGCATACATAACTAGTTGAGAGACTATACATCTTGGGCATATGTGGAATTAGGGTGAAGATTGAAGGTCTTCCCAAGTTCGAACTTCTTTTGTTTTGAATTTCACTGCATCAAGGTACGCCTTTCTATTCTTTGTTCTAAAATTCTAGATATTTCATGTTATCCCACATGAATGAAGTAGATACTTGTGTTGCTTTCACTGTGGGTTTTGTATGAGATGCAAAACTAGTTTTTCCAACACATAGTTCTTCCTGCCAAGATATTGTTTCGACTTACCAGCAAAACTACCGAGTCCACATGGTTGGGCATGAAAAAATGAGGAGTGGGGAAAGTAACTTGATTTGAAGACTCTAAAAAAAAATGAATAAGTGTTCTTCAAGAGTAGCCTATCCTGCCTTTCCAACATAAAGGTTAAAATTGCCCAAATCACAAAACCCCATACCCCATTTTATTTTGCATGCACATTGATGATGCAACAAATCAACAACTGAGCTCCTCATCGTAGCGGATGGACGATGTTGTGAATAGGGTCATCTCTATAGATGGAAAACCTGCAAAATGGGCAGGGTGGAAGAGTAACACGCCGGTGTGGCGTCAGCCAAACCGTCTTCGATGCTTAAGTAAGTAAGGGAGAACGATTCTAGAGAGAAAATGAGTAGAGAGTGATTTCGTAGAGTATTTGTGTGTACCTTTAGCTTCTGTTACCTTCTCTTTTATAGTTGTGTGCCTCATTAATGGGCAATGATTTGTTGTATTTATGCTCAACGACTAGTACATTACAAAATCTTTGTCTGAAGTTCACAGCTCATTCTGTGACCATTGCTCTGTCCATTACGTTTGGTCATCAATGAGCATAATAAATGTGTAACGTCTTCTCTGGGTCAATGATGATCTCCGCTTAGTGATGACCATAAATTTTTGACTCATCACACATCTTAAGCTAGCTCATCCAATGTATTTTCCTTGTGATTTTTGCCCACCAAAAACTATTCATCATGCAAGCTAGATCCTTACATTATCCTTTAGGTAATAGAAAGCATCTCATGGCATAAGTGTAAATGGAATGTACCATTACTTTTAACCAATATCTCCCTACTAGCTTGTGAAAGAATTTTCTCTTTCCATCTTAGAAGCTTATGCCAAACTCTCTCTTTTATTGTTGTAAAGAGGGGGGTCAATTTGGATTAGCATGTCGGGATAGTGTCGTGTTGAGATAAGGATATTCGATTAAATGCCTCAACCCGAACTTGATCTATTTAATAATCTTATCATGACTCTTCAATCCTAAGCCAACCTATTAATGATGTAGGTTGACATGACCCAACCCACTTGACATGCTTAATAAACGGTTTGAGTTAGGTTGACACGAATGTGACACAACTCATTTCAACCCGCTTAATATTAATATGACATCCATATAGAAATAAGTTCTTTACACTCCAAAAAAAGTGCATACACTTCAACCTAAATTCAAAATAATATAGTTCAACAAAAATATAACCTCCACAAATCTTGCCAAATGCTAAGTATCAATATTGAAAAAGTTGGTGCAAACAGTAGATTGATCATGATTAGGGCTTATAAAGTTTCAATTTTCAATTATATCACTTGTAAGTTTTTGTAATTACTCACTTTTCTTTTTAAGTTTAAAATTTAGGTTGGATATAAAAGGTATTTGACAAATCTAAAATAAAATGAATATTTATTTTTTATAAGAGTTAAACGAGTTGTGTTAAATGGATCATTTTGGGTTGACACAAATAAATTGGCATGTGAAACATGTCTATTGAGGGTCACCTGGGTTGACTCGCTTATGACATGTTTCTTATCGTGACACTTTTGGGTTGACCCATTTATGATCCAAACCTATTAAGGCATAACTCTAACCTACAAAAACCAAAGCAGGTATAAAAGCACTTTTGTGTGTTAGACAAAATGTCTTTCAATCTATTCACTAGTACCTTCCTTTGGAAATGATCTTGTAAAGCACATTACAGTGACTAATTGGCCAATATTGCATATAGAAATGTGAATGTCGTTAATGTTTTAGAAGTATTGAAACAAATTAAAAAGAGAGGATAGCATTAGTCACATCCAGACCTATGATATGCAAGAATTTTTGAAAGAAAATTGTTGACATACCATTAGAACCTGAAGCCTTAGAAGGATGCAATTGAAATAAAGCAGTTCAAACTTCATCTGGCCAGATGAAAATCCCTAAGAAGCCAATCATTCATTTCCTCAGTGACAACACCTTGAACTTTGTTAAGAACCTATACTATAGCCATGTGGATGTGAAGTAGTAAATAATTCAATAAGGATTAAACTTGTTGCACACAAACTATTACTAAGTTATGAGATGTGCAACACCACTTAGGTGCTCTTTTAAGGTTCTCACCAAGTCCTTTAAGGTTTTATCATATTTTTCGATGCGTGCATAGAGACCTATGCATGAAAATATTTAGTGTTGCCATCATCTTCCTAAAGCCAATTAACTCTTGAATGTTATTTCCAATGTAGCTCCTCTTTCTCAAACAACATATTAATCTCCTTGAGGAAATTGCTGCCTTCTTGAGAAATATATTTTCCTGTATGACTTTCTAAAAGTTGTAGCCTATTTCTTTTGACCTAAATTTATTTACAAGATATTTAAAAGTCGAAGCATAACATTTAATTTGTCCACACTCTTGTTGAGCCACAACATAGACTGAAAGCTCTAAAACGTGTGAAAACACAAGAGCTGTTTAGACCCCCAAATTAAAGTTACGGCTCAATAGATTTTACTCTAACTTATACTAAGTGCGGAATAGAGTAAAGTGAGCGGATAAAAAAACAAGCTACTCTAACCCATATTCATAATAATACGGTAGTAAAATGAAAGGCAAAAGAGTAGGGAAGAAGAATACAAACACAAGATAACACGCCGATGTGTTATCGAAGAGGAAACCGAAGTACTCGGCGTAAAACCTCTCCGCCGCCCTTTAAGCGGTAATCGATCCACTAGACAATCAATTGGGATACATGGGTTAGCAAGAGACCCTCCAAGCCTAATCTACCTAATGCACCTAAGCCCTCCAAGCTCCTACTCCAACAAGGCTTCTCGGAACCGTATCTTGTCTAGCTCTCCAGATCCCGCAATACGCCCGATTGCATCCGCCAAATCCTGGCTTCTTCCAATGCTTCCCAACAGCACCAAAA
Organism: Notholithocarpus densiflorus; assembly: GCA_030021035.2. Taxonomy (NCBI): domain Eukaryota; kingdom Viridiplantae; phylum Streptophyta; class Magnoliopsida; order Fagales; family Fagaceae; genus Notholithocarpus; species Notholithocarpus densiflorus. The sequence continues at coordinate 26,141 of JARYZH020000803.1, forward strand.
GCTCACTGAACACTTTGAAAGGGTGTGGTAAGTGTTTAGGCTGTCAACCTCTCAATGGTATGAAAATGGAGAGGTAGGAGTTGAGGAAAATCCACAAGCAATTGTGTAGAGATATGTGGGTATGACAATCTCTAACTCTCAAGGTTTATGGCTAGGGTTTTCTCTCAAAAGCACTCCACAACATTTGTGGGTAATGTGGGTATATATAGTGTGGGTACAGAAAGTGTGTATTAGATAGTACAGTTTGGCAGAACAGAATGTTTCACGAGTATCTCGCGGGAAGACCTTACCCGCGAGCTACTCGTGAAACACAGCTGTCTCCATCTGTCTTGACTCTTCGCATTCCAGTCATGTGCAGGGCACATGCAACATTTCATAGGATGCTTAGTCGCGAGCTACTCGCAAAAACTCTTCAATCTTCAATAGCTTGAGTCTTCACACACTCTCTCTCTATCACATAACCCTTACAATTAAAAAAACCCACAATAAATACAGGGTACAAATGATTGAATAGAATTACAATCAAATTTGGCACGGAATAAAAGCCAACAGAAACACTATTGTAAATCACAACTTAGACCACATTACCATTTTTTTATTGATTTGTTCCTCAAATTTTTTGACAATATATTAAACCTCCTAGATATTATTAGGGAAAAAAAACCGTCAAAAATGAATATATAAAGTAAATTGGATAATATATTTAATATTATCAAAAAATTGAAAGAAAAATCAATTATAAAAAATGGTGATGTGGTTGATGATTCATTCCATTTCGGTCCATTTTGCTACATCTTGGTCCAATTCAGTCCATTTGGTATATTTTGGTCCATTCCGTCCATTTCGCTCCACTTTGGTCCATTCCGGTCCTTTTAGTCTATTTCGGTCTAATTTGGTGCACTTATTTAAGAATGAGAAAATATAGTTTTGGGTTGAAAATACCTATTCTAAATATGAATTTATTAAAAAATATAGATGAAAAAAAGTATTATTATCTTTAATTGCTCAATTTAATGATTTGTGATATTATCCCTCTTTATGTTCTTTTTTCCCTCCTTAGCTGATATTAGTACTTCAATTCTTGAGTGAATTACACAATTTTAGTGTTTTGATATGATATAATTTGAATTTGAAGACTAATTTCTAAATTAGTTAGAAATTTAGAGATTATTATGACTAGTTTTCATAAGCTTTTAAATGATTCACTTAAATAAATGAAAGTTTTTTTCTATTAGCATGTGAAACTCATCTTGCAATGTGTAAGTTATTCAACATACCATGAAAGAAGTTCCTTTATAATAAATTTAGTGTGCTCTCCATTCTCTTACAAGAATGATCATTTATATTTTATACAAGCAGTTGAAATAGTTATTATGAAAAAATAAGGCCACACGAAGCAAGTTCTATGTTGATGACTCTATTATGTGGTCGGAAGAGGTGCGAAACATTTTACTAAACAAAAATTAAAAAATTGATACTAGAAATTGTAATTGTCTCACACATTGCAAAAGTCTGCAACTAGTTTATCTAAAGTTCCCACTCCAAGACAAAAGCTTTCTACATTCATTACTCTACTAACATGCTTGAAACGTAATACTCCCCTTAACCTATACTACCCATGGTGTAAAGATAGCCTCCTTACAGCCTTTCTTAAGAACCCATGCTTCCTTAAAAGTTAATCATTTTTTTTTAAGAAACATTCTAATGATTTTTATTCAAAAGCTGGTAAATCAGTAGTTACAAAAGAAAGAATGTCTGGTGGAACATATTCCATCCAGACTAATAGAGGTGAAGATTCTCTAGTACTTTTGGCTAAAGCATTCGTAATAGAGTTGCCTTACCTAAAGATATGAGAGATGAAAAAAACTCTGAAAAAAGCTTACATAAGGCAACATGTGTGGGCGTAAGCGCGGGCAACGGTTCCTCTTGTTAGGAAGTACCTCTTTGGTAGAGGGGTGGATAATGGAGTTGTCACCTAGATTAAGTCTAGGAACCATATGTATAGTGTTAGGTTCTAAAAGTTTAGAATAATTGGCAAACCGTGAGTAAAAACTTGTCTATATATAGATTCCTAAGTCTATAGGTTTGATTAGACAATGCTCAAGTTGATATAGGTTAATATTCAAGAACCTACAAGCTTCAGAAAGAAGAATTCAAAATCAGTCTGGTTCAACCGATCGAAAATTAGATCCGACCGATCGAAAATCAGATCCAACCGATCGAAAATCACAGAAAATCAGATTCTGCAGAATTTTATTTAAGCCCAACAGTCCATTGGCCCATCAAGTGATTAGGGTTTCAAATCTATTTCATGTAGTATTTAAAGGAAATCCTAAGGCATGTTTTGTGATGACTTTGGAGGTGCTCTTGAGAGATCTAAAAGGTTCTGTGCTTTCTCTTTTTAAAGTCATTACCGGAAATCATTCTTATACCATTAGAACTAGTAGATCTGAAGTTGCTGCTACAAGATCAACAACTACTGATGATCTAAACCTTCAAGGGTGTTCTTGGAGTCACAAAAACTGGAGAGTTTATGTTGCTAAACCTTTGAGTAGGATCTCAAAGTCACAAGCATCCGTGGATTCAGAGTTTGCACATGGTTGTGTTAGTAAGTTACTACCGAAGGTAGCAATAGATTTAGGGTTAAATCTTATTGTAAAAACTTTGATTCTCTATTAGTGGATTTGTTTGCCTTAAGGATAGGTCAGGTTAAATCCTCCCCAATTTTTACCTTGAGACAGTTCATTTCATTGGTTTCTTGAGTGATCATATTCATGTGTTATTTACTATTTCACTGCTTGACATGATATGATTTATACTTGTTTAACCTAGATCTGAATAATAAACCTAATAATCAACTTGGATAATTAATTAGGTTAAATGAATCTAGTTTACAAGGGTCTAAACAAAACAAACCCCATCTAACCAGAGCACTGTCTAGAGTTTAGGTATAGGGATAGGAAGGTGTTAGGCACCAAACCCGATCTGATCTTTTGGTCGGCCTCCATTCATTATGTTCCACATCGTAATTCCATCAAAGGGTCATTTAATAGGTTATTCTACACACTCACACACACTAAGCCTACCTTAACATGCATTTAACACACAACATGGCACATATCCTAACATTCATCTAATAGTCCATGTCTTATATATATCCAAGGGCAGCAAATATCAAATGGCAGTAACATCAATACAGTAGCAAAGTCACAACCAAGGCATTAATCAAGCATGTTCAATCATTCAACCACTTGCATCAAGGCATTCATCATTCAAAGAAACCAATCATCATATCCAAAGATGCATGTTCATCTTCATACGCATGACTTACCTTACTTACCTCATTGCATTATAACACCTATGTGTCAATGCATGTTCATATTATTCACCCAAGGCATAAGCCCTAATCATCATTCTAATCTAGCTAAGAAAACAAACATGTTATTCAACTGACTCTAAACTTAAACATGTGAAATCTAGACTAAATAGAGCCTAAATATGTAATTAAAACTAAGCTAAACAATGTAAAATAATAATAATAATAATAATAATAAAGCCTGAAATGTTTAAAGGAGGAAATGGTAGGGTTACCTCATTTAAAATAGGAAACGTACCTGGAATCGAGTAATCGCTAGTGTCAAACATTGACTTATTTGAATTTGAAAATGAACTCGAACTAATGACCCCCCCCCCCCCCCCCAAGATTTCTCAGTTTCCATACTTGTAGGAACCAGCTCAGAGATTTTCCACACCCCTCAGCCACCATTGATGGAGCCACCACCGTTTTGCTATCCATCTCCCTCGGGCGAACTAACCTATTCTCATAGTAACCTAGGACAAAAATAACATTTTTATAGGACGATAGGTATGGAGAGGCTTGCAAATTGGGACCATACTGTTGTTGATCAGGTGTGAGAAACCCTTTACTTCGAATCCATAAATCACAGTCTTTGTTGTCGTGGTTTAAGCAACCACACCAATAACATAAGTTTGGCAAACATTCATATTTGAAAACTGCCTAGCTTTTCTCGCCACCTTTTAAAGACACCACCCTCCCTGGGGAAAGGGGAAATGACACACCAATAGTAACCCGAACTTAAATAAAACTTCCACCCTCCTCAGTGGCTGCTCCTGAGGATCGTCTGACTTCCCATTAGTCTCACATAGACCTTTGGCCACCTCTGTCATAATAAACCTATCTGGGATGTCATGAACTTGTACCCAAAAGGTGGCCTTTGCAAACTTCAAATCACATAATAGAATATCTTTATCATACCTTTCCAAAACCACCAACTGCTTGTCGAAGCTTGATGGATCGCTGTGAATGATTCTATCCATGTTAGTAGGATTGTCGAAGACAAAAAGAACTTTGTGGTCTCCTAAATTTCATAACATAAAACCACTAGTAGACTGCCATAATTGTTTGAAGGTTCTTGCTACAACCTCCATGTGTATAGCTTGAGATTTCAAGAATCGGGCAGCAATAATAGACTCTTTTAACCTCTAAGTTTTGCAGAGGATGAATCCAATGTTTTCCTTCTAAGAGAGAGAAAGATTATCCTAAGTTTTTGTTAAATCTTCCATGGTCAATACACAAAAAAATGGAACTATTTCCCTAATATCCCAAGAAAAATAAAAATAAAAATAAAAAAACCCCACAAGCTCAAGAGGCATACTTGTTGCCTCAAGAGAACAAAATTTCCTTCCAAAGAAAGGATGGTAATTCTATAGCTTAAGAGAAGAGGAGAACCCAACTTTCTTAGCAACAGAGAAACTTTTTTTTAGCAATTTTTATTTGTTTGAAGCTGTAACATATCAATGCTTAAGGAAATAGAGTTGATCTAAATAAATGTTTCTGTGGGCCCAAGGATATAAATACTGAGGTAGTCTAAACATAATGAAGAAATAGAGTCGACCATGTTTGGATAACAACTCCACGATCTAGTAGTTGATCATAAACCCTTGTGTGGGCTCATTGTGACGCACACGGGCGTTGCCCAATGAGTATGCCTTAGTCGTTTGGCCAAAGGAAGAGGGTTTAAGCATCACACTTGCTTTTGAGGACTAGGAACGAACTTTGACTCCTATGTAAAGGTGCCGACCATCAAGTTAAGAGTTAAGGATATGAGTTTGGGAAGGTGTTAGGCATCCAAGCAGTGTGCCGACCACCACTATACCATTTTAAATAAAGAAATTAGGATAAATTACAAAGTTGGTCCCTATCATTTACACCATATCTTAATTTAGTTCCTAACCTTTCAATTGTGTTAATTTCGATCTTAACTTTCCAATGTCGTGTCAATTTAATCCATGCCGTTATCTCTTAGATGAAAATTGTTGACATGGTAAACGGCCCAGATAAAAATAAATAAAAATTGCCACATCAATGGACACTTGTACTGCCACATCATCTGACCACCAAAATCTCTAACTCAACTCCATCTGCTCTCCCCCTCTCTCGTTAGTCACCACCAACCAAACCCATCTCCATCTCCTCTCCCTCATCCTCTAAGAAGTTGCAGACACCAGCAAGTTCAACTTAAGAATAATTGATTGAAATATTTATCTTATGTTACCTAGAAAAGATACAGAAGTCGTGTCAGTCCTTCCAAAGTGAGAAAGTATGGACCTTTATAAGTCTGGGACAACATAAGACTTTCACCATATCCTAATATTCCCACCAGATCCTAAAATCAACCACATGTATAATAAATGAAATAAAACCCAAAACACATAACCTAGTGGGTTCAGTAAAAACAAAGGAAGAGTTCTTAAGTCTATAACTATGGATACCACCACAGCCAAATTTGCTTTATCACTTTGTTTTAATAACAGAAATCTACCAAGTGCTCTGCAGTTATCTTGTAAGGTAGATTGCCCTTCTGTTGTTCCCTTCTTTGGTTGGTGGAGACTAACGAGAGAGGGGGAAAGGAGATGAAGATGAGTTTGAAATTTTATTAGAGTTTAGAAATTTTGATTGTCATGTTTCAAATTTAATTTTTTTTTAATTAAAAAAAAACTGATGTGGTGGTACAGGTGTTTGTTAACGTGGGAAATAAATAATTTTTTTTTGGCCGTTTGCCACGTCAAAAATTTTCATCCAATAGATAACGGCAGAGACTAAATTGATACAACACTGAAAGGTTGGAAATCAAATTGACACAATTGAAAGGTCAGGAACCAAACTGAAATATAACGTAAAAGATAAAAACCAACTTTGTAATTTACCCAAGAAATTATTAATGCAGCCCTGCCCCAATCATGCATTCATTCACATTAAATAAAATGCACACAAGGCATATATTCAAATGAGTAATGTTACAGGCACAAACTATTTTAGAACATTTTTACAAAATGTTGATGTTGCTAACATCTTATTGGTTTTCATCTAGGCCCACCATTAATATCACATTTGCATTTACCAATAATTACTCATCACATCATTAGTTTGTAAATTTTTTTGTAAAATTGTTTGTATCTCTAGTATTATTCTATTCAAAAATCACATCACAGACACAAAAAGAAACTGATTTGAAATTCAAATTAAATTAGATTCAACCAAATTAGAAATCGAGCAATCAAATCAAAGATGTCAGGTTTCGTTCTTGACCTATTATGGAAATGTTTATAAACAAATCATAGAAAATAAGTTATTGTCATTTATTAACTCAATCCTAGAAATTTAAAATCAAACAAGTCCCAGAATCTATAGAAAACAATCAATTTAATAAAGACACGATGTTCTGCTCATTCTAGGTGTGGGCTGTGTATGCATCCTGCTTACAAAAAAATGAAATCTTACATTTTCATATTGAATTAACTGAAAATGTAACACATAAACTAAAAATAATAATAAATAAAAATGAGAAACACTAACGAATAAATATGATGAACTCATGGTCAGATTAACACATATCAAGAAAGGTCATGATCATCACATAAATGAAACAAACATTCAAATAAAATACATCAACAAATTCATGCGGATCGCATTTAACAAAGTAAGAATATCGTTGAAGGGAAAACTTACCACGTCTATGGATCACGGGTTTGAAGCTTTTAACCGATCCCTCAGTGCCTACAACAACAAAATGAGATTAAGAATACAACAACAAATTGAGATTAAGAATACAAAGAAATGGAAGAACTCTTTAGATTTTCGCTAATCATTACTCAAGAATAAAAAGATTATTAAAAGAGGTTTATGAAAACAAGACTGAAAACCACTTTCTATCTATAGGACTACTCGAGTGGTTTTCAAAGCCTAAAAATGTGCTAGTGAGATAGAGAGATAAAAGTAAGAGAGATTTAGAAGAATGATAGCCTAAAGTGTGACACCCCAACTCTTCATTGGCAATATATTGTCTTTTTTGGGAGTGACACAAAGTCTCTTCATCAAGGTTTTAAAAGGCCTCTTGCCAATTAGAGTTCAAGGCTCTCAGATAAGGCTAAAAACCTCTTCTTACCTAGGCAATGTGGGACTAAGTCAAGATTTGGTTTTTCCTCACTTTGCCCCATTTAAAAGGTTATTAAATAAGAGGTAGAATGGAGGAGACATAGATCGAACTCAAGACCTTTTGTTCTAATACCATGTTAAATTACCGATTATCCTAAAAGTTTAAATAATTAAGATACGGTAAATTTTAATCATTTAACCATATATACTTCTAACATATTTTACTAACTATACTTTTGCACGCCATATATGTACATGCACCATAAAAAGCCTGTGAAAAGTAACAAGCGAGGTGCTTGGAAAACCAAAATAATGCAAAGATTGTAAAGAAGACCCCAAAATTTTTAAGAACCAAAAGACATAATGAGAGATATATTCCGGACAGTGGAAAGAAGATAAGATAGGCAAAGAAGAAAGAAAAAAGAATTAAACTATGGGCGTTGGGTCAGTTAGAGAAAAAAAAAAAAAAAAAAAAAGGAAAGGGAGAGAACCTATTCACAATAAAGATTTTATTTTCTGAATCTGGCAATGTACAAAATGTCATGTTATTTCAAAATTTACAGTTTTATTTATTTATTTATAATATTTAATTTGAATCATAAAATAAATCCATTTAAAATGAGGGAGAGAGAGAGAGATTGGTAGTGTTAGCGGAAAGAAATAAGTCAAGAATAAGAGAGAGAAGAAATAGATACAGGAGAGGGAAGAGGTTAAAAAATATATATTGTTTAAAACTTTTTTGAAATGGTCGTTGGAAACACTTACATACTAAATATGGTACGCCTCCAGCTCCAATTCACCCAAATGGTGCGATGGTGAAAATATTAGTTTATATTGAGATTGTTGGATATTGAAATATATCGTTCTTATAGAGGAATTGAATTAGTGAACTTACTATCAAGAGAGGTTTCCAATTGAGATATCGAAGGTTCAAATCCCTCCTCTTAACTATCGAATTATTAAAAAAAAAAAAAAAAAATCAGTGAACTTACCATTGAGAAAAGGGCTTGAATCGTTTGATGATAGAACAAAAATGGATGGTGGCTCACTAGGGCCGGGAAGAAACTCCCACTTACCGGTCCAAAATCGGCATCCAGTGTCATTAGGAAACCAAGAAGAAAAAGCCACACAACCACAGTTGTTCCAGCAAATTGCTCTGCAGTCACTGATGCTAAGACTTGAATTATAGTTGGCTGAAAAATCTCCAGCTACTAAAAACCCAGTTCTAAGATCGAATATGTCACCATGATGCCTACACACTGGCTGCTTCCATCTCTGACACCCTCCATTAGTGTTATAACCATAACAATTATCAGCTCGAGCAATATCTTGTCCTTTTAAATCCTTTAATTGCCCCATGGTTGTAAGCAACCATTCTGACCTTTGGCTTTGATTGCTATTAACGTAGGTGAAGGAATCTTCATCTTCATTTGAAACAATGATGAAGTCATACATAGATGTTACCTCTGGTGAAATATTCTTAAATGTCTTACCTCTCAAGACTCCACTTGTCCAATAAACCACCCCATGTTGCTTAATGATCAATTGGTATCCCTTGGGGTCCCATTCAAGAGCCAAAGGCCCTGGAACTGGGATTTCATCAGTTAACCATGATGTGAGTGACCAAGTTTGGCCAGTTTTGTGCCTGACCCCTAATTTCATTCCAGGCAAAAGTGTGTCGGCAGGATAATCAAAACTTTGCCATAAGACTCTTTTAATTGATCCGTTTGATTGAACTTCTTTTAATATAAAATTGCCTGAATCCAATAGAGTAGCAACAGTATTTTTGGTAGGTTGAGGGGGAGAGTATAAAACTATAGGATCCCCACCTTTTTGTACAATTGTCAATGTTCCATTGTTGTCCAAGGTAAGCATGCCCGAATTGTTAACAATTGGTCTGTCTCGACTGCCAAACCATACAAAAAGATTAAAAGGAAGAATTTGATCACCCTCAGCCATCTCTGATATTGCTAAGTAGGTGTCGGTAGTGGTAGTAGTACCATCGATCCGGTGGAAGAACCCCAAAGCGAATGTCCCTTTTTCAGAAACTATGTAAGTTGAGGAATTGAGCGTATCACCAGGATTAATACTGTCACCCGCAGATGATATACCCGTAGATGATACATGTACCCACTGTGCATCATGAGGAGTCCACATGCATGGGAAGAAGAGCAAGAGAACTAATTTGAAAAACTGTACGACGTTGGTATACATGATTAATACCACTGAAGTTTTCACAAGGCTACTACTTGAACGTCTAGGAAGACTTGAGGAGTAATTGGATCAATACAGTAGGCAATTTTAAAGAATGAAAGAAAATTTCTCACTGGTGTAATGATGTAATCATGGATAAAATGTACAATAAATTTAGAGTCATGAGTAATGATGAACCAAAAATTTATGGTCATCATTATACGCAAATCATCATTTACTCAGAAAATACGTTACACATTTATTACGCACATTGATGACGAAACGTAACAGACGGAGCAACGGTCACATAATGAGCTGTGATCTCCAGACAAAGATTTTGTAACGCACTAGCTGTTGAGCATAAATGCGGCAATTCATTGCCCATTAATGAGGCACATAACTATAAAAGAGAAGACAACAGAAGTTAAAGATACACACAAATACTCTATGAAATTACTCTCAATTCATTTTCTCTCTAGAATCTTTCTCCCTTACTGACTTAAGCATCGGACGCGGTTTGGCTGATACCACATCGGCGTGTTACTTTTTCCCTCAGTTCATTTTGCAGGATTCTCACCTACAAAGACGACCCCCATTCACAATATCGTCCATCCGCTATGACGAGGAGCTTAACTGTTAATTTTTTGCTTCAACAAGTAATAAGTTGTAAATTAAAGATGATAAAGTGATGTCAATAATGAGTTCAAGATGAGAATCAATAAATATTTGCCAAGTCAATTATAAAAAAATGTTGTCTTTAAAATGTGTGAACGTAACTCACAATGAGTCAATGATTATGTGTGAAATAATTACCCTTGATGCAATGTAATGAACGACAGATAATAAACTTGTCAATTCAAGTGTCGCCAGTGAATGGATCGGTTGAGTCGGTGGCTTTATTTGGTCAATATTACTTGAACGTGTCTTGCAAGGAGTCTTAACTCCTTGTGCTAGACGTGAAAGACTTGCAAATAAAGTCCTAGTGGGTTTAGGACTTGTTGTAGCCGACTTAGCCTATTGTATATATACTATGTGATGCGCCGCAATAGTATATTGAGTGAGAAAGAGTTGTATTATAAGACTAGTGCAAATACAATAAGGTGCTCTATTCTTTGTGTGAGAGAGCCAAAAGTCAAGGGTGTATTTGGGAATTGAGTCTAAATCCTTGTGTTTATTATTTTTCTTCTCTTCTTTAATCTTGCGTTAGTGGGTGTATTAAAACAACAGGATTAATAATTATCTATGAAATATGATCTCATTCACTACGGTATGTTTAGGTAAAGAATTTTTAGGCAAGTTTTGTTCATCTTAGAGCACTCGCATCAGTGCTTATATAATAGAAAAATTACCACATTTTAGTCATTTAAGCGCAAAATTCACTCATATCAAGGTATGCAAAATTGTGTAAAAATACATAGTTGATTTTTATTCTTTGTTTACGTATCTTAAGGATGAAAAAGAGAATGAATGATAGTTATTATGTGTGAATACAAATGAACAATTTTTAAAAATTGATATTTTAATGAAATATAGTCTAAAATAGATAATTTGATGTGGTATGTTTTAAAAATTGAGTATGTAAAATAAAAAAAAATAAAAAAAGTATGTTCTTATGTTAAAATAGACATAAATTTTTTTAAATTTTAATATGAAAATTTCATAGATTGGTGAAGGAGATAGATTTTTCAAATTTAAGCCAGGATTTGTGTGGTATAGAATTTTTAGGCAGGATTTAGTCAATCTTGGAAATTTCCTGTCCCAGAAACAGCCATTATAGCACATACTTGGATTCAAAAGGATTCAAACTTTGCAAGTCTTAGAGGCTTGGATAGCCATCAAAGTCTGTAATTTTTGAGCTTATTTGAACCTTGTATCATGGCTTAGTGAGCACATTGTAACCATAATTAAGTAAAACTAATGAAGTATTTCTTATTAATTTGAGGATCCCTAACAATTGTTTTGTGTATTTCCTGATTACTTTGCATTCCTTTTGCTGTTTTCAATGTTATTCAATACATTTAATCAGGATTTGTGGGCTCCAAATCCCAATTAATTATTCCACCTAATGAGGCATCATTTCCCAATTTCAAACAAACAGCACGTCCACCAACACCATCACACTGGGTTCCAATCTCACTTTCATCATAGAAAATGATTGACAAAAATCTGTGAATTGAGTTTCAAAGAAGAAACGATTTGTGGGGCTTTTGAGTTTTGTGGTCTGCTGGGAGGCCGTAATCGTCAACTTCATGGAAATGACTTTGGACCATAAATGCATGTCGGTCCAATGGAAGCGCTGCAAGTGGGATTGCATTGTCTTCCGTTTTGACTTCGTCGTTTGCAAGCTACTCCGTCACATCGTGGGTTCTATGCAAAATTTGTTTCTGTGTTGGCTTCTTTTTTTTTGCAGGAAAAATGAAAAGTTGCAAATTTTTGTTTCTCTATCGTCTTTGATCAAGAGAGATTAGGGGCTGTTTGGCACTATTATTTAAACAACAGTTTTCAGTGTTTAAACAACAATAACATTTTTTATACATATTTTTATAACACTCAAACATATATTTTCACAACATTGAAAACTGAATAACATTACTTAAACACTACTCTCAAATGGGCCCACTACTTTGAGATTTCTGGCTGATAATCAAGTGAGAACTTTGCCAACGTCTATTATGGCTAGGCTGTGGTAAAACTGACATGAATGCATCATAACCCTTGATATTTGACACACAAATTACTTATTGCTGGATCAATTAGCGTATCCCTTCAACAGCTTGCGATAAATCCCATGCTTGAAGAAAAGTTTAGGGTCAATTAGAATGTTTGAAACACACACGATCAAAATATACATAATCCACAATTGAGGCTTTCTTGATGTACATATTCTACTAGATTGAGAGCATGGACAACATATTGGAAGTTGTTTCCTCTTCTGCTAATGATTTCAAGCATTAATGGAATGTGATAATGCATAAAAATTGTTAGTGAGTTGATCGTCCACACATGTGCCAATAGGTGTACCAAAAGAACAAAAGAGAATAACCAATCAGAGAGCACTAGTGGGGTGCCAGCCAAAAACCCCTTGAAGGTTAAATTAGTGGTAAAAGAATCTCCAAAAACTTAGGGGTGCAAGAGTTAGGGAGAATTCACGTACCTTAAGAATGTTTGGGTTTGTGGTTTATATAGTAGTGGAAAGTTGACTCGAATCCCTTTATACGGGCGAATTTCCTTATAAAGAGAAGGATCCCAAGATATTTGGGATCACCTTTCCATATATAAGAGATCTGATTGTGCGGTAGGATCTTTGTTCGTGATGTGCAAGTAATTTCCATGTAAGGACATATGAGTGGACCCCACGGAAGTTCCATGGGAAACCCTAAGGTGATGGGTCGTCGGGATTAGGGGTTAGATCATCAACCCAACCTGACAGCCTATGGGGTAGGTCATCCCTTTAAGATCAGTTTGGGTGTAAGGCTGATGATCAAACAGAGAAGGTTTGGCACACAAGGAAGGTTCAACACCCCGTGTTGATCAATAAAAAATTATCCTCATCAGCTGCCCTCGACTCCATGAGTCGTCGGGGTAGGGTGAAGCGACGAGTGATTGTACAACATTAGTCTGTATGGGTGTAGAGAGGGAAAATTCCCGACCTATCACAAGCTGACACGTTACACTACCAAGTCCACAAAATGTAGCCAATTACAAAGTGCCACATATTGCTACTAGGTTTTATTATCACTACTCAGAAGCCAATGAAAATTTGCCAAGTGTCATGCAAAAACCAATCACGCATCAGCGCATGTAAGCGATGACACAAGCAGTCTCGCACGTGTAAGCGATGACACAAGCAGTCTCGCACGTGTAAGCGATGACATAAGCAGTCCAGCGCGTGTAAGCGATGACATAGGCAGACCAATCAGGCTGTGACATGTGTCACCAATCAGACTCCGCCACGTGTCGCTCACCCACCCCCAAACTCCTATAAATAGAAACATTCCTAAGACATTTGAGAGGACACACACCCAAGCCATCTGAAGCACAAGCAGCATCAGAGAAGATTCAGAAGCATCAGAAGTACAGAAGCTCTGCAGGAATCAAGTCTCAAAGCCTTCAAGAACTTCAACCTCAGAATCGAAGAACATTCGAAGCAGAATCATCAAAATTATCTGCCTAGATCCAAAAGTTTGCGGGAATCAAGCCAAAAGCGTCCGAAAACATCAACAAATCACAAATCAGTGAAGCTCTATGGATTCAAGCTTCTAAAGCTCCGAAGAACTTCCACCATAAACCTTCGAAGACAAAGAACATACGAAGAACACGAAGAACGTGAAGAACAAAGGATTTCTAACAAGCTCACAGCCAGAGATTCATTGTAATTTCGTTTCAGCAATCTTCGATCCATCCCTCAACCAAATTGAAGGATATTTTGTGTTCGAGTCAAAATCACATTATTGCAATTCCAACTAACAAGTCTTTCAAGGAGATCGAATCAGAGGATCACTCTTTTGTAATTTCAGAGAATTGTACCACACAATCATCAATACAAATTCGCATTTGTGAAACTATTTTACTTGTTTGATTTATTTCGAACTAGAAATTTAGTCGTCTACATATTCTGGCATGCCCAGTGGGACCTCTCTGCCTCTCATCTCATTCTCCTTCAAAGAAAGAAATTTTCATCATCTTGCTACCAGCTCAAATGGCCTCTAGCAAGAACATTCAAGCTTCAACAATAGCTACTTCAATTAGACTTGGTACGGCTACCACCAACAACTGCATTGGTGCAAACAATCGTAGCCAACCTAAAGCTCACAATCAACTTCAAGTTCAATCAACCAAGGAAGCCAAGGTCCAGACAATCATCTCCTTAGACCCTCTTACAAGAAACAAGGTCATCAACAAAGACATCTCCACCTTGGAACACCTCAAGTATGGAGGCAAATCCCCTTCTTCCTTCACAAGAAGTTGGTCGCACGATTTCTCTCCCATCAAAGGGAACTCAAAAGATGAGATTTCACGTGCTCACTTCAAATCACTTTCTTCTCCATCATCTTGGGAAGTTGTGTCAGTCATGATGACAAACACCTCTACCATGGAAGAAAAGATGGCTGAAATGGAGCAAAGGGTCGTCCTTCTCACAAAAGCACTTGAAGATAAGGACCTTCAAATTGCAACTTTAATGAACAAACTCGAAGTACAAGATCTTGGTGAATCAAGCCATGGTCATAAATTCACATCTGCGAAGGATGACGAAGGGAGAGAAATTGAAGACACTCCCCAACAAGAACAATCTACTTCGGTGGCTTCGTTGTCAGTCCTACAATTACAAGACATGATAACAAATACCATTCGAGCACAATATGGAGGTTTTTCTACAAGTTCTCTCATATATTCAAAACCCTATACAAAGCGCATCGATAACATAAGAATGCCAAATGGGTATCAACCCCCCAAGTTCTTGCAATTTGATGGCAAAGGAAACCCTAAGCAACACATTGCTCACTTTGTAGAAACATGTGAGAACGCAGGGACTCAAGGTGGCCTCCTTGTAAAGCAATTTGTCTGTTCGCTCAAGGGAAACGCCTTTGATTGGTATACAGACTTAGAACCTGAGTCAATCGATAGTTGGGAACAACTGGAAAGAGGATTTCTTGACCGATTCTATAGCACGCGTTGCACGGTAGGCATGATGGAGCTTACCAATACCAAACAATGGAAGGACGAGCCTGTCGTTGATTATATCAATCGGTGGCGTTCTTTGAGTCTAGATTGCAAGGATAGACTTTCTGAAATATCTGCTGTAGAGATGTGCATCCAAGGCATGCATTGGGGACTTCTTTACATCCTTCAAGGGATAAAGCTTCGGACATTTGAAGAGTTAGCAACTCGTGCGCATGACATGGAGTTAAGCATTGCTAGCCATGGAAGTACAAACCCTCCCATACTTGAGGAAAGCAAAAGGGAAGTAAGGAAGAATGATAGGAATGCAAAAGTCAGCCTCAAAGACCCAATGGTTGTTAACACTACTGTAGTCAAGGTTCCAGAAAAAGGAGCAAAGGCAAAAGAAAAACAGCTTGAAGGATGGCAAAAGAACGAGGTGCGTCGTCTGACTTTTAAAGAACGTGAGCAAAAAGTATATCCGTTCCCTGATGAAGATGTGCCAAACATCTTAGAACAACTATTGCAATTGAAGCTGATTGAATTGCCAGAGTGCAAGCGGCCAGAAGACATGGGGAAAGTTGATGACCCTAACTACTGCAAATACCATCGCATCATTGGCCACCCAATCCGAAAATGCTTCGTCTTCAAAGAACAAATCATGAAGCTCGCCAAAGAAAACAAGATTGATCTAGACTTTGAAGAAGTTGTTGGGTCAAATCATGTGACCGTTGCTTGTGATGTACTTCCAACTCTCAGGCAGGGGGCAAACACCATTAGAGCTTACAAGCTAATTGATAATGATGATGCAAGGATCAATCCTATCAATGGGAAGTTCTTGCAACACTTCTACATTTGAAATTCAAGGATTGCTCCTTGGTAAGAGCTTAAATTGCCCACTGCAACGCTGCAAGAGTACATGATGTCTTTCCATTACCCTTGAAAGCGTACCAATAAGGAGAAATTAATCCCACTCTATGTCACCAATTGCGAGTGTGGCGTAGTGGTTGGATGCCCATGTCACCCTTGAAGCCGAGGTCTCGGGTTCGATTGGTGGTGATACCCACTATTACACACTGCGCCCTCTTTTTTGCAAAACACATAAGGAAAAAAAAAATTTATTATCAAAAAAAAAAAAAAAAAAGTTAGTACAAACCAAGCATGTAAAAAAAAAAAAAAAAAACTTTTGAACTATGTGATGACTTGATCCTTCTCAGGGTACGTAGGCAACTTAGTATCTTTTGCTAAGTTCAGTCACGCACTAAAAAAAAAATGATCAAATTGCGACAAAAAAAAAAAAAAAAGAGTAAAAAACAAAGTCTTCTTTATTGATTGACAAAAGGAAAACAGTACAGAGAAAAGCATGATGATACATATGAAGGGAATTAAAAAAAAAAGATTACGACATCCATTTCAAGTCTTTCAAGCTAGAACGATTATCTTCGAAAAGGGTTCGTATCTTCTCTAAAGCCTTCATATCCTGATCTTCAAGAGCGGGAGCGGATTTGACTTCTTCAAGCTGTTCTTCTAAGGCTTGAACAACATCGTCTTGTTCAACTTGATGAGTTTCAACTTGAGACAATGATTGCTCTAATTGAACAAGCTCGGTTTGCAGGTCAGCCATCCTCAATTTAATAGTATCAAGCTTGGCCTCCAAAGATGCTTTCTCATGCAATGCTTCAGAAAGGAGGAATTCAACTTCAGTCTCTCGTTGAATT
Source organism: Notholithocarpus densiflorus (assembly GCA_030021035.2). Taxonomy (NCBI): domain Eukaryota; kingdom Viridiplantae; phylum Streptophyta; class Magnoliopsida; order Fagales; family Fagaceae; genus Notholithocarpus; species Notholithocarpus densiflorus. The sequence goes on from JARYZH020000803.1 coordinate 43,166, forward strand.
AAGATAGCAGGACTTGGTCGTTTATTCAGAGATTCTTTCATTTTTAAATAGTCTACGACACCCTCACAATATTTGTCGACATTTTCGCGTAAGTATTGAGGGTCCACTCCAAGACTTTCAACCCCACTATAAATTTCATGTACTTCAACTTGTGGGAGGATGTTGTCTACAGAAAGATTCGAAAGCCTGTTTAGAAGAACATCTCCTAGCATAGAAGCCCCTTTCCTACGCACGGAAGAAACATGCGCCTTGGCCTGAAACATCGAGACTTCCGGAGGGTTAGTCGGTTGCAAGGATAAGAGAGGTGCCCTTTCTGTCTCCATTGAAAATTTGGATGACGTACCAACATCAACAAACTTACACCTCTTGAAATCCGAACTCTTCGCAGATGGCTTCGAAATAGAAGACTCACTGTTTGTAGGAAGATGCGCGTGATCAGTAGAAGTCCCCGAATCAACACCCTTCATTGGACTCTTCAAAGGTTTCCAGTTGTGGTCAAAGTCGTTACGCACCTCCTCTTCAAAAATCTTAATGGCATCCCTAGCTTGTACGACAGGCGAACCTTTGATGCCTTGACTTCGAGCAACTCCAACTTCTTTTGTAAGAAATGATGTCTTCATGGCATTGCCCATCTTTTATGTACATTTTCCCACGTTTCTGAAGTATGCTTTGCATCACTTATCTCCTGGGGGCATCTTCTTGTACCTTGCAAGTCTAAGCTACATCGTCTCTTTTCTAGGTTGTGCCACTTCATAGCTCTGAAATTTGAACCACATCATCTCCCTTCTGAGTGGTATCGTTACACATCATGTTTCGAAAATTTGGACAACGTCAACTGCCTCCAGAATGATAATAGATCATGTATCTGAAGTTGGTGTTGCATCACCTTGCTTTTATAGGTATGTTGGTGCAATGTCAAATTCTTGGTGGCATGTTCTGACATCTTCAAAGTATTGTTGGCATTTCCTTGCATCTTCAAAATCTTGATAGGACTCCTTGCATCTTCAACGTCTTGTTGGCATCTCTGAAATCTTGATGTCCAGCTACTGTGCTATGCACCCTCGATGTCTGAGCTATGTTACCACTAGAAATTGGTGTTGTTGTAGCTTTATTATAAAGGTCCATATCGGTGCAACTTCGATGCGAGTGCAAGTGCTAATATAGAGTGTTGACATGGCTTCATGACAAAGATAAATGTTGGCATGACTTCCGTGCAAATGAAGTATTGACGTGGCTTCATGGCAAAAATGAAGTGTTAACACGGCTTCATGGCAAAGATGAAGTGTTGACGTGGCTTTGTAGCAAAGGAGAATGTTGGCACGGCTTCAGTACAAATGATGGATGTAGCTTCATTGTGAAGGCAAGTGCAAATATGGCTTCATGACAAGAACAAATGCTAGCATGGCTTCATGGTAAAGACTCTTGATGTGGCTGCGTTGCAAAGACTACTGAGACGGCTGCGTTGAAAAGATAAATGTTGGTGCAACTTAATTGCCAAGACAAAGGCTAGTACAACTTCAAGGTCAAATACTGGTAATAGTATCATTGTATCAGGAATACTGGTAATAGCATCATTGCATCAGGAATATTGGTAATAGTATCATTGTATCAGGAATACTAGTAATAGCATCATTGTATCAGGAATACTGGTGATAACATTGTTGCCTAGATGACTGCCGCTATAAGAACGTCAAAGATGGATATCGCTAAGAGATTGTTGTTGCAAGGCAATAATTTGATAATATGGAGACAAACATCACTGTAAGAACGTTGTGTTCAATGGAATGTAAAGTTGCCAAATAAAGATGGACGTCAGCCTAAGAATATTGACGTAAAGCTTGACGCTGAAGCCCAAAGAATAAAGGAAGCATGCTGCATAACAAAAACAAGCAACAACAAAGAGCTTGTCAGAAGAAAATCTCATGGCACGTCTAAAAAAAAATCAACAAAGAGAGAGAGCTTCAATTTTAATCTCTAGCCTGTCAAAAAAAAAAAAAAAAAAGGTCAGTACGAATAAAGCATGACATAAAGAAAAAATATGTATAAATATATTTATAAAAAAAAAAAAAAAAAAAAAGAAAGAAGAAGAAAAGGCATAATTTCTCTACACTTAGAGTATTATGCTACTCACGGAGACTCTACTTATGCAAATTTAGTGCACACCCCGTGTGGCCTTATATAGAAGTTTGGGGAGCACAAAGTCAGATTTTGCAAACTCAAATGCACTCAAAGTCAAGGAAGTCTGCACCGAATTTTGAAAGCAAAAGATGGCATTCAATGCAGAGAAACAAAAAAATGGTGGCTCACCACCTACCTTCTGACCCTTAAGTCTAAACGCAGTCACCCTCTTGTCAGAGCAGCCAGCGACAATGTAGACTAAAATGGCAACAAGTTTAACAATGCCTGTCGTCCCCTCTTCTGGATTTCTACAACTTCTGACAAGATTTCACAAAATTCAACCCACATAAATCTTCTATGACCTTCAATCTACCCAACCTGAAAAATCCAGGTCCAGATATCCGGCCACGCGCTACCACGCGCCGCCAAAAGCTTCAGAGGATCACAGCCTACTCCTTCATATTCGTACAAATCCAGACTTCATTTCAAGGAAATGGTATTACCACTCGATCCAGCGGCCCTCGATGTACAAAACCCAGAAAGCTCATCAACAACAGAGCCATCACGCGCCTCCATGCGCCGCCACAGACTCGCGATGACCAACGGCTTAGTCCCTTAAGCCTGTGTAAATGTATTCACAATTTTACAAAACTGACACGACAGGGGTCTTGTACGGCCCAAGATCTACAGAACCTGAAAATTTCAGGTCAAGAAACCTAAACACGCGCCACCACGCGCCTCCAGAGAAGCCGCCGTTCACATCCTCAACGAACACGCGCTACCACACGCAGCCATCCTGGATCACGCGCCGGCTAGGTCTCACGCGCCATGACGTCATGGATGACGTCATCATCCATTAACCGTTTGATCCGTTTGTCCAACCGACCCGGTTTGACCCGGACCGACCTAATTTGACCCAGATCCGAACCGTTTATGAAAAAAAAAAAAAAAAAAAGAGGAGAGAGAAAATGCTTTGACCAAGTTAGACCTTTGACTTTGACCAAAAAGTCAACATTTTCAAGAAGGGTCTGTCCCACTCAGTTTTTCGAGTACATCCCGATTTTGGGATCCGTTTCTTCATTCGAAACTCGGAAATTGTGCAAACGTCCAATTTCCAGAAAGTTGACTTTTGCATAAATGTTGACCAGAAGTCAAAATTTTTAAGAAAGACCTATCTTCCTCAATTTTTCGCGTACATTCCAATTTTGGAGTCCGTTCCATCATTTGAGACTCGAAAATTGCACAAATGACTCAATTCCAATGTAGTTAACTTTTGTGCTGAAGTCGACCTAAAGTCAAGATTTTCAAGCCAGACTTGTCTTGCTCAGGTTTTCGCGACTTGGAAACCACCTATGTGACACACTTCTCCGAAGTACTAGCAGTGTCCAAAACTTAAGCTCCCAAGATTAAAATTTGAGATTCATCCACTTGGTCTGGATTCCTTCAGGGTTCTTCTCCAGATTTCATCAAGGCTTCCCTTCCAAAGTACAAATGAACTCTCACAAGTGTGTCTTGAACTTGAAATTACACTGGGTCGCCAGTCTCCAACCTACCATTCTCGTTCGGTGCCTACCGGTCTCCCATCTACCATTCTCTTTCCCTACCAGTCTTCCATCTACCGGTCTCCTGTTCGGTGCCTACCATTCTCACAAAAAATCCTCATCCGTCATTCTCAACTACCCGTCTCCCATTCCTCGTCTCTCCACTATAAATAGAAGGGCCGGATTCATCAAGAACTCATCAAGAAAAACACACTGAAGCATGAAATGAAGATTTGCTTCTTTCAAATTTTCAAGTCCTCTTTCTCACAGCCATTTCTCACGATGGCCTCATCATTTTCAACACTTAGCAACCAATATTGCTTCATAATCAGTTTGAAATCAACCCTCTCATGGTTCAGTAGAAACCCTTCTCACAGCATCATTGTAGTTTTGAGATCCAAACAAATTTTGTTTCTCCACTTAACGACCACCTTTGTCCATAAAATTACTCGTAACAAGGTCTGTATCGTCCTTCCATGCTTCCGTGGATTTGGTTGGCCAGGAAATCCAAGTCCAACAGAGACACCTGTTCCTAACCTCAGGACTCTTGTAGTCTCTCTCTAATTGCTTGGTCTTCCAGCAGAAGCAGCGGTTCGGAACAAACAGCAACTTGGCTGGTTTCTAAGACCAGAATCACAAGTTAGCTCCATCTTTCATTTTTCTGTGCTTTTCCAACAAGTGGCAGTAGGTGAAGATGGTAAAAAGTGTTGGGGTATCCTACAAATTGTCTTTCATCCAACACTTACCATAACCTCCAAAGGACCAGCTCATCAGAAATCAGCCTTCGGTGTCGGTAAATGGTCTCCAAAGCTTCATTCCATGTTCCCACCAGTGTTCGACCCAAAGGTCATCTTTGCTGGTACCTTAGAACAAACTTTTCTAGAATTACTCCAACTTAAAATCTACTTGAAGTATTTTAGAAAGTACTCTTCTGAAATTACTTCAACTTAACGTCCGTCGGCATGGTCCCATCACGCAGGCACATTCTACAACTTGTCGCCAGACCTCATTTAGCATGCAGTCAGTCTCGAATCCCAAGGTGTTCTTCCCAGAAACATCTACACCAGAGGGTCCCCAACATACAGGGCCAGCGCCATGGTGGCGTATGTTTCACCCATTCACTTTGCTTCATCCCCGCCATCTTCACCACCAACATCAGCATCCCCAAAATACTCTTCTGAAATTACCTCAACTTAACCTGAGTGAAACAATGACACATGCGCATTCAACCACTTTCGCACATGTCCTCGCCGTAATCCAAAGTATATTCTTCGGAAATTACTTCGCCTGGACTTCTTAAAAATGTAAGGCCAACCCCATGACTCTACATGTTGTACCCAGCCACCATCCTCTCATCTTCCCCATCTTCTACACCCTGTGATTGCCGCCAACGATCCAAAATACTCTTCTGAAATTACCTCAGCTTAACCTCTGCTGAAATGATTCAATCTTGCAAGTACATCCAACTTCTTGCAAATAACTTTCAGCCTCACCAACCCACTCTAAAGTACCAAAACACTCTTCTGAAATTACTTCAACTTAACCTTTACTGAGAAGGCTCAGTCATGCAAGTACATTCAAATACTCGCAGACCCCTTTTCGGTCTCATCAAAACCTTTCATATGGGTGGGTCTACTCCTTGAAAATTATCTCATCCTGCTGAAAGCTCCACCACCTTCAACTACTTCACCTGAAGAGTCAAATGTAAAAATCCGTTTTCGAAACTCATCCCCACACCACACTCCAAAATTATGTGCGTGAACGAGTCTCGATGGGGCATTTGTAGAGAGGGAAAATTCCCGACCTATCACAAGCTGACACGTCACACTACCAAGTCCACAAAATGCAGCCAATTACAAAGTGCCACATATTACTGCTAGGTTTTACTATCACTACTCAGAAGCCAATGAAAATTTGCCAAGTGTCATGCAAAAACCAATCACGCATCAGCACATGTGAGCGATGACACAAACAGTCTTGCACGTGTAAGCGATGACACAAGCAGTCTCACACGTGTAAACGATGACACAAGCAGTCCAGCGCATGTAAGCAATGACATAGGCAGACCAATCAGGCTATGACATGTGTCACCAATCAGACTCCGCCACGTGTCGCTCACCCACCCCCAAACTCCTATAAATAGAAACCTTCCTAAGACATTTGAGAGGACACACACCTAAGCCATCTGAAGCACAAGCAGCATCAGAGAAGATTCAGAAGCATCAGAAGTACAGAAGCTCTGCAGGAATCAAGTCTCAAAGCCTTCAAGAACTTCAACCTCAAAATCGAAGAACATTCGAAGCAGAATCATCAAAATTATCTGCCTAGATCCAAAAGTTTGCGGGAATCAAGCCAAAAGCGTCCGAAAACATCAACAAATCACAAATCAGTGAAGCTCTACAGATTCAAGCTTCTAAAGCTCCGAAGAACTTCCACCATAAACCTTCGAAGACAAAGAACATATGAAGAACACGAAGAACGTGAAGAACAAAGGATTTCTAACAAGCTCACAGCCAGAGATTCATTATAATTCCGTTTCAGCAATCTTCGATCCATCCCTCAACCAAATTGAAGGATATTTTATGTTCGAGTCAAAATCACATTATTGCAATTCCAACCAACAAGTCTTTCAAGGAGATCGAATCAGATGATCACTCTTTTGTAATTTCAAAGAATTGTACCACACAATCATCAATACAAATTCGCATTTGTGAAACTATTTTACTTGTTTGATTTATTTCGAACTAGAAATTTAGTCGTCTACAATGGGTTCGGACGACGACTTGTCCAGTCATTCTAGGCTTGAGTCTATGTCAGAGGATTCCTTTGTTTTTGATAAAGAGTCAACGTCCGATCCTCCTTCTGAGGAAGCTAGTCCCTCGGGGCGACATCCTAGTGAGGTTGTCCTTCTTGACGATTGGTCAATTCATGATTTTCTAGCTGATATGAGTGACAAAGTTTTCAGCAGTTTGAGGCCTCGCTTCCAAATCCCCGACGATGTGCCCATTAGGAAGGGCGATATAGGGGAGAAGTTTTACACTGGGCGGTTGTCGAATGTGGGCTTTTATGAGATTGCCTTCATAGCTGAGCTTAGTTTGCCCTTATCCTCCCTGCATCGTTGGTTGGCCACTTACATGGGCATATCTGTTAGTCAGATTGCCCCCAATGCTTAGAGGATATTTATTGTGGTCAAGGTGCTACGGGGTCAACTTAGTAGGGTTCATCGGTCCCTAACTTTAGAGAAGTTCTTCTATTGTTACAAACCCCAAGAGGTCCTTCGATCTAAGGGCTTTTACAATTTTGTGTGTCATTGGGCTAACAACTAGATCGAGTTTCGAGAGTTTGTAAGTGCTTTTGCTTGTCGCTTTTAATTTGTTTTAGTTTGAAGCTCCCACTTTCTAACCTATTCGTCGGTTTCAGAGATGGATTCCTTGATGAAAAAACAAGCTGCAAAGAACAGGTAGGAGGAGAATAAGAAGGCTGTTGTATTGAGGGCTCAAGGTGGGGGATCATCAGCCTTGCCCCTTCATACATCTAAAAAGAGGAAGTACTCTTTCGATCTTCAATCATCGGTTAAAGGTGCTAGTGGTTCCTCCACTTGTCCAAAGACACGCAAGGTTGTTGCCAATGCTCCTCACCATGGGGTTCAGAATGGTCTAATGACTTCCCAAGGCCCTGTCACCCCTTTTCCTCTTCCTTTGTTGGTGAAGGATAAGGAATATGCAATGGACACTACCCGTTCCATCGTCCAGGACGCTGATCTGGATGAGTGCTTGGAGCATGAGACTGATCCTTTAGGTGACTTTGGTCTCCATGACATGATATGGGTATGTTGTATTTTCATTCCATTTGTCCCCTTTTCAAGTACTTTCATCCCTTTTCGGCCCTTTTTATTTTATTCGTCTCTTTTTGACATAGATTCGTCCCTTTTCTATCAGGGTTTGGTGAGGATGCGAGCTTTGCAAATCCACTATGCTTCTCGTGAGTCGTCGATTAAGCGCCTAAAGGATTGTCTAAAGTCCGAAGCAGATGCTTTGAAGAAGTTCAAGAAATCTTCTCAAACCTGTGGCCAGGAGGTGATTGATCTGAAGGCCAAGCTTAGTGGGATAACTCACTAGACCGATAAGCTAATGAAAGAGAATGGCAATTTGAAGTCTAAGGTGGCTGCGCTTCATGAGCACATGGACAAAGTGAAGAAGGCCATTGAGGAGTACCAAGTGTCCCAACCATATATCAATGAAATGAGGGGTTACTACAGGGAAGGCTTCGAGGACTTCCGCAAGCAAGCTATCCTTATGTTCCCAGATTTGGGCTTCTCTCAGATCCAAGTCAAGCTTAGTGCCCCAAGGACTTTAGCTGCTGAGCCTATTCCTGACGACATGGGGACTAATGATGAGGTGCTGGTGACCGATGGACCTAGCGATGTGGTTGACAACCTCATAAACCCTCAAGAGCGAGCTAATAACCCCCCCGTAGATCCTTAGAAAAACTTTTTTTTTACCAGTATTTTTTCTTCTTTTTTAGTCTTCAGTTTGTAACTTAAAAACAATGATGGTGTCCTGTTTTGGGCTTAAGTTACTATTTCCTTTTGTTTTGGTTTGACACATGCATCTTTCAGTAATTTCATAACATGTTCTGTTTACTTTGTAGTGATTTTTCTTTTGCGTTTTGTATGCAAGTGTTCATATTCGTTGGTTTTCCTTATATCAAATTAGTGTTTGTTTACTCGTCGGTTTGGAGGGGTTATCATAGAGTGTTGAGCACTTAAGAAAGTCATGATTCGTTGGTTACTCCAATCCAACCTTCTTTTATTTGAGTTGTCGGTTTACCTTTTGGGTAGGGTTTAGAACTTACATAGATTAAGTGTCCGAGGACTTCCTTGATCGTCAGTTTTATCCTTTGGGTAGGACTTTGAGTTTTGATAAGGATCAGATGCTCGAGGGTATCCTTGATTGTCGGTCCATCTCGTAGGTAGGACTTAGGATTTGAATGCCACGACTTTTCCATTTAGGCTCTATACCTCTTTGACTTCTTCGAAGGGCTCATCTCTAGGATTGCTTGGATCTTATCGAGGTTGGCTTTGACACCCCGTTGGGATACCATGAAGCCAAGGAACTTTCTCGATGATACTTTGAACACACATTTGTTGGGATTAAGCTTCACACCATAGAGGCGAATAGTTTAGAACGTCTCCCTAAGATCATTCAAGCAGTGTTCCTCTTCCTTTCTTTTTACTAACATATCATCCACGTATACCTTAACATTCTGTTCAATCTGTCGAAAGAACATCTTGTTAACGAGCCTTTGGTACGTTGCCCCTACATTCTTTAATCCGAATGGCACGACCTTGTAGCAGAAAAGGCCTTGGCTTGTGACGAACGATGTCTTCTCTTGATCGGACTCCTCAAGCTTGATCTAGTTGCAACTAGACAAAGGATGCATGAAGCTCAACAATTGGTTATAGCCAATGAGTCTACAAGGAGGTCGATCCGTGGGAGAGGGTAGCTGTCCTTCGGACAGGCTTTGTTTAGGTCGGTGAAGTCCACGCACATCCTCCACTTCCAATTTGTCTTCTTAACCATTAACATGTTAACCAACCATTCAGGATAGTAGACCTCTCTAATGAAGCCAATGTCGAACAGCTTATGAACTTCTTCGGCTATGGCCTTGTCCTTTTCCTATGCAATGGCCCTCTTTCTTCAGCCCGTTTCAGACCGAAGGGCTTGCTTGCGTGCCGATGCGAGTGATCCTATCTACGTGCTCTTCATCCAGGGAGATGGTTTCCAATCCCTCCGTCAGTTCTACATTCACTTGTCGTTCCTCAATGTTCATGGTAGTCATTTGTTCATCCATCTCCAGTATGGCTACGTAGCATTCTCGGGTTGCCATCTAATCTCTGTAGGCCTCTCCTATTCCACACTCCATAGGTAACTTCAATAGTTGGTGATATATGGATGTGGCTACCCTCCATACATTTAGCGTTGGTCGCCCGATGATGGAATTGTAGGCTGACGAGCAATTCACTACCAAGAAGGTGACATCCTTGGTGATTTGTTGGGGATAAGTGCCGATGGTGACTGGCAATGTGATGGATCCAACAGACATGAGTCGTTTCCTACCAATCCTCATCTGTTGGAAGGTCGGATAATAGAAGATGTCAGCTGAGCTTCCATTGTCCATTAGGACTCGTTGGGTATTAAAGTCTACTATGGTCAAATTGATTACCAAGGCATCGTCATAGGGTGGTGAAGTTGTCAGGCATCCTCCTCAGTGAAGTTGATCATCGGTTCATCCATCTGAGTAAGCTTAGGCAGACGACCGGTGAGCTGGACATTTTGCACCATCCATAGGTACGTCTTCCTCACCTTCCTTGAGGACCCAACCATTGTGCTCCCCCCCCCCCCCGAAGATCACTCTTATTTCTCCAAGTGGGGCCTTGGGTCGTTCCTTGACTCGTCAGTTCAGCTCTTGGTCCTTTGGTAGGTTTTCTCCTGCTCTTTCTCGCCCTATGAACTGTTGTAATTTTCCTTGTCTAATGAGGGCTTCCATCTATTGCTTTTGGTCATAGTAATCAGAGATGTCTTGCCCATGGTTACGGTGGAAGCGACAATACTTATTCCTCGGCCTTTTGATTAGGTTGCTCTTTAACTTATTGGGTCAAGTTAAGGCGAGGTCGTCCCTAATCTGCATCAGGACTTGATCAAGCAAAGCGTTAAGTAGAGTGAAGTTGGTGATTCGTCCTGGCGGGGACCTTGACCTTCAATCATCCCTCCTATCACTCATTTGGGCTGCTTTTCTTCCATTGTCCGAATGAGGATTGTCTTGCTTTTCCTTCTTCTTCGGACCACCTCATCTAGCGATCACGGCATCCTCGGCGTTCATGTACTTTGTGGCTCATTATAGCATGTCAGCCATGGTCTTCGGATCATTCTTGTAAACAGAGAAGAAGAACTTTTCGGATCAAAATCCATTGGTAAAGGCTATGACTAGGACTTTATCATCAGCTTCGTCAATCAGTAGTGCCTCCTTATTGAATCGAGTGACATATGACCTCAAGCTCTCGTCATCGCGCTATTTGACATTCAGAAGGCTTACCGAGGACCTCTTGTATCGCTGACCCCCAATGAAATGTGTGACGAAGAGCCCACTTAATTCCTTGAAGGTTGAGACGGAATTGGAGGCTATCTTGCTGAACCACACTCGAGCTAGTCCTCTGAGTGTAATGGGGAAGGTTCTGCACATGATCTTGTCTGGGATCCCTTGCAGGTTGCATGAGGGTTTTGAACGACTTCAGGTGGTCAAGGGGGTCTTTAGACCCATCTTATTCTTCCACTAGTGGCATTTTGAACTTGGCTGGAAGGGGGAAGGATGTGACCGGTGTAGTGAAGGGAGAATCGGTACGATGGACTAGTTCGTCCAAGCTAGTGGACACCTGACCATTTAGGGCACTCACCATCATATTCATCTTCTCTTTCATCATCTGCATCTCTTGCACCATGTGCAACGCGCCAACTTCTAGCTCGGAGGGACGACTGGTATCTTGTTGGTCTCGTCTACTGATGGCATTGCTTTCTTCTTGGTCGTCTCTTTCTTGGTGATCGTTCGTTGGGGGACAATTGTTGTCGCGTTCATCCCTATCTTGTCTATCATTCTAATCATTCGGCTCTAGATCATTTCGCTGCTCCAACTGTTGTTCCAACTCATGGTTTCACTGAGTGAGCCATTCAACTACTGCGGCGAGGGTTTGTACTTGCCCTTCCAATACCTTAGGTGAGTTCTCGGTCTCTTGGTTAGTGTTGGCCATTGATCGTGTCAAGACCATACAACTCTTTGTCCTTGAAACGGTAATATGACTTATCACTCGTTCCCACAGATGGCGTAAACTGATGATGCACAAAAATTTTCGGTGAGTTGATTATCCACATATGTGCCAACGGGTGTACCTGAAGAACAAAAGAGAAGAACCAATCAGAGAGTACCAGTGGGGTGTCGGCCAAAGACCCCCTAAAGGTTAAGTCAGTGATAGAAGAATCTCCAAGAACTCAAGAGTGCAAGGCCTAGGGAGAATTCACGTACCCCAAGAATGTTTGGGTTTATGGTTTATATAGTAGTGGAGAGCTGATCCGAATCCCTTGATACAAGGATCCCAAGATATTTGGGATCACCTTCCCATATATAAGAGATCTAATTGTGCGATAGGATTTTTGGTCGTGATGTGCAAGTAATTTCCATGTAAGGACATATGAGTGGACCCCACGCAAGTTCCATGGGAAACCCTAAGGTAATGGGTCGTCAGGATTGGGGGATGGATCATTAACCCAACCTAACGGCCCATAGGGTCGGTCATCCCTTTAGGATCAATTTGGGTATAAGGCCGATGATTAGACAGGGAAGTTCGGCACACGATGAAGGTTCAACACCTCGTGTCATTCAATCAAAAATTATCCTCATCAGAATGTTTGGTTGGGTTGATTTTGGGGAGGATGGAAAAAGAGGAGTGGAAAGTACGTGAGAAAATGGGTGGGAGGGGTGTTTGGTTGGAAGAGAGAGAGAGAAAAATGGTAAGGCCCACTGTATTTTCTCTGACCCACCAAAACTCAATCTCCTCAAAATAAGTTAAAGTAAAAGTGGGACTAAAAATTTTGGACTAAAATGCTCATATCTGCCAACGTGACAATGTTCCTTTTTTCTTTTTCTATTTTCCTTCCCAGTTGTTTCTTTTATTTTGCCCCTGCCAATGTGGACAACCTCGTTGAGGTACTTATCCTCATCGTCCAAAAGATCAACTTCTTCGCCTTCAGAATGTACACCAAGTTCATCAACCAAATCGCTTAAATCATCCTTAGAATCAACTGTGATAATTGCCATGAAAGCTGAATAGTTTCCATCACTATCACATTCTCCTTCCGCAACGGAGTTTGAGCTCTCCGAGTCACTAAGGGTAGTAGCAAGCACTTTACTCTTTCCTCTCAAATAGTTTGAACATTATTTCTTTAAATGCCCATGGCCATTGCATTCATAGCACACGATTTCTTGGGTTGATGATGAGTCTTTCCCATCCTTCTTCTTGAAGTCTCTCTTGTCATTTTTAGAGGATGAGAATTTTCTTTTGCCAAACGACTTCCTATTGTTCTTCATCTTGAGAAATTTCTTGAAGTTCTTTGCAAGGAACGCCACATCATTTTCAACATCATCTTCATCGGAGGAATCACCAGTTCTTTCATTTATGGTTTTGAGAGCAAGTGATTTGCTAGACTTGTGAGAGGGCAGTCTGAGCTCATAGGTTTGAAGAAAGCCAACAAGCTCTTAAATATTGATCTCTTCCAAATCTTTGCTCTCCTCAATGGCGATGACCTTAGCCTAGAAACTTTCTGGTAAGGATCTTAAAATCTTCCTCACGACTTTGGTGTCTTCAATCTTCTCTCCAAGATTGAGTTTAGCAATCACAATCTCATTGAGTCTCCCATAAAAGGAATCAAATGACTCATCGTCACTCATTTTCACTTTCTCAAATCGAGTAGTGAGCATTTGAAGCTTGGTGTCCTTAACCTTCTTGGTTCCTTCATAAGTGATCTCAAGAATGGTCCACGCGTCTTTGGCGGTCTTCACATGAGAAATCTTGTGGAATTCATTAGTTGAAACACCATAAAAATAGCATTAATAGTGTTGTTATTGGTGTTTGACAAAACAAGAGCAGCCTTATTCCATTCGGCTTTGGCTATTGTGGGTCTCACCCACCCATTCTCAACGAAATCCCAAACGATCTTATCAATAGCGCATAGAAAAGCATGCATACGTACTTTCCAAAAAACATAATTACTCCCATCAAAGTAAGGAGGTACGTTGAGGGATTGAGATCTATCTATCTCAAATGGAGTCTTGGATCACACAAGGATATTGAAATCCACCAAGTGTACCCTCTCTAATACCAATTGAAAGCTCAGATTTGTGTGAAAACACATGAGCATGTTTAGACCCCTAATTAAAAATTACGGCTAGATTTCTTTTACTCTAACTTAAACAAAGTGTGGAACAAGAGTAAATATGAGCAATGAATCGATAACTCTACTCTAACCCATATCCTACCACAATAAATAATAAATAGTAAGCTTAAAGAGTAGGGAAGAGAGATGCAAATACAAGAGAACACCAAGACGTGTTATCGAAGAGGAAACCGAAGAATTCGGGAAAAAACCTCTCCACGATCCTACAAGTCGAAATCAATCCACTAGAGAATAAAGTTGGAGTACATGAATAACAAAAGACCTTCCAAGCCTAGTCTACCACATGTACTTGAGCCCTCCAAGCTCCTGCTACCAACGGGCTTCACAGAGTCTTGTCTTGTCTAGATTTCCAAATCCCACAATTTAGCCTAATTGCATCCGCCACTAAATGGCTCCTTCCAATACTTCTTAGTAGCACTAAAATCTCACTTAACACTCAGACTATGCGTGGTAAGTGTTTGGGCTAAGAACCTCTCAAGGATCTAGAGATGGAAAGGTAGGAGTTGAGGAAAATCACAAGGAAATGTGTAGGTGATTATGGGTATAACAATCTCTAATTAACTCTCAAGTGTATTTGCTAGGGTTTTTTCTCTGAAAAACACTCCTTACAATTTATGGGTAATGAGAGTATATATAATGTGGATAAAGAATTTGGTAAAGCACTTTATCTTTTTTCCAAACAGAGAGTTTCACGGGTACCTCGCGGGATGACCCTTTTCGCGAAACACTCGCAAACTTGATAGCCTGGCGTGACTCTTCAACTTCTAGTCATATGCTTCACACGTGTCCTTTTTGCGAGTTACTCTTCTCGCGAGCTTCTTGCGAGCTAGTCATGAGCTGCACCAATTCATCTTTGAAGCTTGATTCTTCACCAATCTCTCACACTCATCCCTTACAGATAAACCCACATAAATATTGGGAAATGATTGAAGAAATTATAATCAAATTTGGCACAGAATTAAAGCCAACAAAGATTAGTTGGAAATCACAACTTTACAAAGGTAAAAACTTGGGGAGGATTTAACCTTACAATTCTCAAGGTAAAACAAATCCATTATAGAGAATCTAAATTTTTACAATCAGATTTAACCCTAAATCTATTGCTACCTCCAGTAGTAACTTACTGACACGACCACGTGCAAGTTCCGAATCCATGGACTCATTCTTTCTTGGATTTGTACCACATAAACACTCACACTTGTGACTTTGAGATCTCACTCAAAGGTTTAGCAACACAAACTCTTTAGTTTATGACTCCAAGACCACCCTTGAAGGTTTAGATCATCAGCAGTTATTGATCTTGTTGCAACAACTTCAGATCTACCAGTTCTAATGATATGAGGATGATTTCCGGTAGTGGCTTTGAAAGAGGAAGGCACAATACCTTTTAGATCTCACAAGAGCACCTCCAAAGTCTTTTCAAAATGTGGCTTAGGGTTTCCTTTATATAATAGGAGAATTAAATCTAAAACTCTAATAACTTAATGGGCTTAATGAGCAGTTGGGCTTATTTAAAATTCTATAGAATTTGATTATTTGCCATTTTCGATCAGTTGGATTTAATTTTCGATCGGTCGAGCTTCATAGAATTTGAACTCTCCTTTTTGCAACTTGAATGTTCTTGTATTCTGACTTATAGTACCTTGAGCATTGTTTAAAAAACTCTATAGACTCTAAGATCTATACCTAGATAAGTTTGTGTTTACGGTTTGCCAATTGTTCTAAACTTTTAAAACCTAACAGGCCCAGAGAACTCATTGATACCAATGCCAAATATTTTGAGATTTAGAAGAGTAAAGCCTATGTTGGCTGGAAGAGTGCCATTAAGTTGGTTTTGTGAAATTGAGATGATAGTGAGTGATGACATATTATAAAGGGAGGGAGGAACCGTCCCAGTCAATTTATTTGAAGAGGTTGTGAAGATTGATAAGCTTTTCAAACGACCTATTTCATTTGGAATTGTTCCTGCAATATTATTATAGGCTACTGATGAAGTTGTGAGTGATGAAAGATTTGTTAGGATTAGTGCCCCTAAATCCTATTGTAAGATGCTATGTATGATATTATGTACGTTATTATGTATGACATTATGTATGACTTAATGTTGTGATTAATAAAGTTTCTTTATTATTATCTAAAATAATGATAACATGAATATTCAGATATTATCATATAGTCCATGAGATACATAGTATGTAATTTGTGTGATTTAGTCACAGAAGATATAGATTACAAGTTCTTTGTAAATTCAGAATTTTGGTTCATAGTCAGTGATGAAATTGGACATTTCATTTGCGAAGACTATAACATATCAACTAAGATGATTTGTCTTGATCATGGAAGTGGAGACTTCTAGTTGATATGTTGATATGTTTTAGGAGTTAAGACATATTGAACTAGACCACTGTGAGATTTATTATTCTCCTAAGGACTGTCAAATGAATAATAAATCTCACAACTTCTATTTGCATGAACTCTTAATCCTGAGAGAATAATGGACCTGATCATGGAGTGTAGGTTGCTTTGATATATCAGGAGTGAGATCTAAAGTAACATTTAAAACCTCAGTATGTTGGGCAGCCACATTTAGTGTTGATGGAACATATATTCTCAAGATGGAATTCATAGTCTCTTAACGAAGATATAAAATATTCCCTTGAGATAAGTTTAATGGGTTCAGTTATTCAGAGAGTTAGGCCTAACCATTTTAGAAAGAAATTACTGAAATATATATTTATGAAATTGGATTTCATAAATATATGATGAATAACTTAAAATATTAAACCGGGTACTTAAGGATTAAGATGTAGTAATCTTCAAAGTGACAGTCTACATTCATGACTTTGTATTACTACGAATATTTTATGAAGGGGTTGCATGTATAATAAAGTCTTGGGATATAATTTATTAATAAGGCCTAAAGTGCAATTATATTTATATAGTGATATTAAATATAATTAATGGTAATTTTGAACTTGTCAAGAGTTGACAGAAAAGCCCAAGGCCCATTGGAGCTAGTGTCTTATTGGTTTCTTTTGGTCCCACTCCAAGCCACACACTAAAGCCCAATTGGAAAGGCCCAATAGGCCAACCCAATTAGATAATCAGTTAGTTATTGTGAAATGGTGTGTATGTGTGAGTGAAGCCATTCGATTATTCTCCCTTAGAAACTGATTGAGAGACCACACTTCTTGGGCGTAAAGTGGAATTGGAGTGAAGATTAAAAGTGTTCCCAAGTACTTCTAATCTTTTGTTTTGAATTTCACTGCACTAAGGTACGCTATCTTGTTCTTAAATTTTGAAATTTACATAGTGCATGTTATCAATCATGAATGAAATAGATCTGTGTTTGTTGCTTCCGTTGTATGTTTTGTATGAGATACAAAACCTGATTTTCCAACAATTGGTATCAGAGCTAGGTTTTCATCTCATGCTTGTATAACATGTGATTGAATTTTAGAATCAAAGAATATCATTTACAGATTCATTCATTTCAGCCAACACAACTCTACTTCTAGGAGTATAGTTATTCATATAGTCATTTTCCAATAATTTGGCATTTGTACTAACAAACACTTTGTTATCCTTACGACTATAGAATAAATAACCCCTAGTTTCTTTTGGATAACCTACAAGCAAACACACTTCTGATTTTGGTTCCAATTTATCAGGCTTCCCTTTTAACACATGTGCTGGACAACCCTAAATGTGGAGATATTTCATACTAGGCTTACGCCCACTCCACAATTCCATGGGTGTTTTGAGAACATATTTTGATGGAACTAAATTCAAAAGATGTATTGCTATATTTAAGGCATAACCCCAAAAAGAAATCGGTAAAGTTGAGTAACTCGTCATGGATCTAACCATTTCTAAAAGAGTTTCATTCCTTCTTTCTGCTCCACCATTTTGTTGGGGAGTTCCAGGTGCAGTCAATTGGGATAAAATCTCATTTTGAGTTAAGTAATCCTTGAAATCCCCAAGAAAGTATTCGCTACCACAATCAGATCGAATGGCCTTTATGCATTTACCTAATTGATTCTCAACTTCAGCCCTAAACTCTTTGAACTTTTCAAAGGCTTTCGACTTCCGTTTCATTAGGTACACATAACCATATCTTGAGTAATTATCGGTAAAAGTGATGAAGTACTGATAACCTCCTTTTGCTTGGGCTGACATAGGACCACATACATCCGTATGAACTAATTCAAGCAACTCTTGGGCTCTTCTACCTTTTGCATTAAAAGGTCGTTTGGTCATTTTGCTTTTCAAACAAGATTCACAAACTGGAAATTCATCAAAGTCCAATAGCTCTAAGAGTCCATCTTTGATCAGTCTTTGAATTCTATTTGGATTAATATTACCCAAATGCAAGTGCCAAAGATATGCTTCATTAGTAAAAAGAAACTTTCTTTTTAATGATTTTACATGAGAGTCATTATCTAATTCAGAATTATATAATTCATGCTTATCAGGAGTTAAAATATAAAAACCATCCACAATATTGCCAAAACAGATAAACACTTTACCCTTCTTTATTACAACATTGTCTTTAAGGATAACACAATATCCATGTTTACCTAAATAAGTTGAAGAAATTAAATTCCTACGAACATTAGGTACATATAGACAGTCTTCTAATATTAAAACCCTAGACTTAAAGCATAAATTAACAACTCCAACAGCTACAATTGGATTCCTACTCTCATCAGCCAAAGTAAGAAACAATTCCCCTTCATTAAGCTTTCTGATCTCCTGGAACCCCAGAAAAGAATTGCAGATATGATTAGTACAACCTGAATTTACACACCAGGAATTCGTGGGATTTTGTACTAAACATATTTCAAGGAGGAATGAACTTTTCATACCTTTATTATTGGCAGCCTTGAATTTTGGACAATTCCACTTCCAATGTCCTTGAATAATAAATCTCACGACTTCTATTTGCATAAACTCTTAATCCTGAGAGAATAATGGATCTGATCATGAGGTGTAGGTTGCTTTGATATATCAGGAGTGAGATCTAAAGTTACGATCAAAACTTTAGTATGTTGGGCAGCCACATTTAGTGTTGATGGAACATATATTCTCAAGATGGAATTCATAATCTCTTAACGGAAATATAAAATATTCATTTGAGATAAGTTTAATGGGTTTGGTTATTCAGAGTGTTAGGCCTAACCATTTTGTATGAGATACAAAACCAGATTTTCCAACAAGATTCCCCAAGTAAGGCGGTATTCCTCCAGACAGGTTATTTACACCAAGATTAAGCACAATAAGCTTAGCCAAAGATCCAAGCTCTGATTATTTTGACCAATAAGACTGTATACTGTGAAGTCGACAATCCTGAGTTCAGAGCAGCAGCTCAAGTTGACTGGAATTTCTCCTCCTAACTTGTTACGAGTAAGGTTGAGATGTTGCAGTCGAAACAGACGGCCAACTTCCTGTGTTATGTTACCCGTGAAGCCGTTGTTGTGAAGGTAAATGAACCTTAGAAAGGTTAGGTTGCCAATGTAAGGTGATATAGACCCACCCAAGTTATTCTATTTTAGGTTCAAGGTGGTGACTCGTTGATGCCTTAGGCTGCATGTAACACCTTGCCAGTTGCAGAAGTGAATTGAGTCATTCCATGAGCTCATAACTTCATGTGGATCATTGGTTATTGATTCTTTAATTTTGAGCAAAGCCAAGTGATCAGTCTCATTTCCTAATGCACTGGCAACAGTAGTAGGTTGGAACCATATTAGGTTCATGGAAAGGAGAAGAATCACAAGATAGTTTTTGCACCAAAGTTCACAAAGATTGGTGTTTTGAAGCTTCATTTGGTTAAGCAGAGGGTGAAATATTTAAGGGGAGGCAAAGGTGATAAATGCAATCTCGGATTGAATTCAAAAGATAATATATATATATATATATATATACACACTCTGAATGAAGCCAATCAGGTGTGAATACATTAGTTGTTTAAAGTCAAATTTTTTCGTTTCCTCTTCAGTGCTTGTTCGGCAATAACCACAATGTTTTTTAAATGCCAAGCACACATTGTCTTTCCCTTGACATTCAAGCAACCTTGGCTTTCAAGAAATTGGAAGATTTTTTAAATTTTATTAGATAATTTCTATCTTACAAATGAGTTCTACCAAAAAAAAATGTTGTGGTACTTCTTTTCTTAGGTTATGTGCTACATTGGGTCAAAGGTCTAAAATAGAACACGGATCATGTTACTAATAATATCATTTTAGTATTAATCTGGGATCAGGATCACAATGATCACAATGCATAATATCATTCTTTCAAACGTTTCGATTCAATACCTGATGTTTACATTTCTATGTGATGCAGTGTTCCTTTCTACCCACCGCTGCAAACTTTTTAATGCGTATATTATATAGTATAAAAGACATTATCTTAGCTAGGAAAGCTTGACTGCCTAACATAATTATCATTATTTCAAAAGATGGACATGTCACATGTGAACTGAAAATGAAGCTGCTGGTTTCATTGAGAAGGACATGACATCACAGTTTGGACTATGACGGTATGACCTCTTATAAATTCCACTAGGATTTGAAATCAACAACAACATTGATGAAAATGTTTTTATAAACAAAACTTTTGTACTCAGCCAAGGAAATCTAGCTCAAGTGCATTAGTTTGTGCAAAATATCTGTGAGGGATTTCACAATTTGCTCCAATACCAATGGGCTTGGTCTGCGATCGAATGCTATAAAAGATTTGTGCCCCCTCATCTTTCACCAATTGGTGGTTGGATGGATTGGTAAAGCACACGGTCCGACAAGTGGTAACAGAGCCAAGGTCATAGGTTCGAGTCGTTGGAGCCGCATTGTAAGGGAAGGATTGTGAGAGATTTCACAATTTGCTCCAATACCAATGGGCTTGGTCTGCGATCGAATGTTATAAAAGATTTGTGCCCCCTCATCCTTCACCAATTGGTGGTTGGATGGATTGGTAAGGCACACGGTCCGACAATATCTTAAGGGAAAAATTTGCCTAACCATCCCCAAAAACCACCTACATCAGTTTATGTAAAATTATGCAAAATCTATCCAAGCTACAATAACCATGGAAGTAACCATAGAAATATACACGGGCACTATTCATTTGCATGGTTTTTTATTCATTATTTACCTATCTGAAAGATGAATGAAGATAGTAAATGATGGTTGTGGTATGTGAAGAGAGAGAAATAATTAAAAAAAAATCAAGAAAATTTGATATTTTAATAAAATAAAGTTTAGAATAGATAATTTGATGTAAATGTTTTTTAAAAGTGATTAGGTAAAATAGAGAAAGTAGATTCTTGTGCTAAAATAAACATGAATTTTTGCATGAGCTGATGTAAATACTTAATGAGAACTACTAATTCATATGAATATTTAGCTATTTCTTTGTTATCACTAAATTCTATGTTAACTAAAAATTTTTCGTTATCATTGTTGTAAGACAGTTTTCCCATTTAAACATCTTATTGTTCATGAGATCAAACAAGAACTATATGAGTTTTTGTGAGTATTGTTTTGTTATTGCAAGTGTAATCTTGTGATGAGTACACAAGGTAAGAAGGTGAGTTACATGATAGATTCCACCAACCTATCTATATAATATCTAAACGCACAAGTATAGCATTTATTATCGCTACACTCTTGTTGAATAACATCAATGTAATATTTTATCCATTTCGGTCTACTTCAATTCACTTTGGTCCATTTCGATCTACTTTGATATATTCGGTCAACTTCGGTTTATTTGGTCTACTTTGGTCCATTTTAGTTTATTCGATCCATTTCAGTCCACTTCTATCTATTCGGTCTACTTTGGTCCATTTCGGTCAACTTCAATCTAGTTCGATCCATTTGGTCCACTTTGGCCTACTTCAATCCATTTTAATCCATTCAGTGATGTTTAGGGAAGAGATATTTAAGTAAAAAGAGGAGATGTTTCATTGACAAGTATGTCACATTCTCAAGGTAATATTAGTAGGTTCTTGATAAAATTACATTTTTATGATACTATTAAAGTCTTTTCTTTTATTTGTCTAATATAAGTGATGAATTTTATAGATAGAGAGAGTGATCGAATTTATTTTAGGATATATTATTATTATTATTATTATTATTATTATTATTATTATTATCAATATAAAACCGAAACCTTTGAAACTCTTACAATTTTCCACATCAGCATAATATTTAAATAAAATTATCATATATAAAACCGAAACTTCTGAAACCCTCACAATTTTCCACGTCAGCACAATATTTAAATAAAATTATTATTTTTTAGTTCAAACTTAACTAGGAGTGAAACTCTATCTCTCTAACAAGTCCAACTTAAACTCAAACTCATTTTTTAAACAAAATTATTTTTGTTTAATCCAAAGTTAACAAAGAGTAAAACTCTATCTCTTTAATGAATCCAACTTAAACATATATAAAACCGAAGCCTCTGAAGCTCTAACAATTTTCTACGTCAACACAATATTTAATTAAAATTATCATTTTATTAAATTAAAACTATTTTTTTTTAGTTCAAACTTAATCAGGAGTGAAACTTTATCTCTCTAACAAATCCAACTTAAACTCAAACTCATCATTTTTTAAATAAATTATTTTTGTTTAATCCAAAGTTAACAAAGAGTGAAACTCTATCTCTTTAATGAATCCAACTTAAACTCAAACTCAAACCGAAACCTCTGAAACTTTCACAAATTTTCACGTCAGCACAATATTTAAATAAAATTATCATTTTATTTAAATAAAATTATATTTGTTAGTCCAACTTAAACTCAAACTCAAACTGAAACCTCTGAATCTTTCACAATTTTCCATGTCAGCGCAATATTTAAATAAATTATTATTTTATTTGAATAAAATTATATTTGTTTAGTCCAAACTTAACAAGGAGTGAAACTCTATTTCTCTAGCAAGTCCAACTTAAACTCAAACCCATGATTTTTTTTAGCAAAATTATTTTTGTTTAATCCAAATTTAACAAGGGGTGAAACTCTATCTCTCTAATAAGTCCAACTTAAACTCGAACTTAAACATTGATAATTTATCTCCAAATTTGCGAGGTTAATCATGAATACCAAAAAAAGCAATGCAAACCCCAATATATTTTCTTTTTTTAAGCCGAGTAGAAGTATGAGCTCTTCTTATATTATTTTATTCTCCCCTACTTTGTTAAAATATATATATATATATATATATATATATATTATTTTATGGCATTTCATTTTTAAAAAAAATAATTTTCTTACATGAACTACCAAACTCTCTTTAGCCGTTTTTAACAAAATAAAAAAGTTTGCAATAATTGAAATTATTCTTTTAAATGTAATCCATCTTTCTAGATCATACAAAATGTGTATATGCATGTTACCATGTGAAATTCACCAATTAGAGATTTCTGATATTACAATATTGTTACTTTGTTAGCAGCTTGCTTTAGAATTGATAGTACTATTACAAGATTTGTTTATCTAGGCACTGACTTTGATAT
Source organism: Notholithocarpus densiflorus (assembly GCA_030021035.2). Taxonomy (NCBI): domain Eukaryota; kingdom Viridiplantae; phylum Streptophyta; class Magnoliopsida; order Fagales; family Fagaceae; genus Notholithocarpus; species Notholithocarpus densiflorus. The sequence goes on from JARYZH020000803.1 coordinate 66,354, forward strand.
TTGAGAAAAGGTAATCAACTTATATGTGT